>CAHIKZ030001023.1:112500-155000 GCA_903632075.3 Acanthosepion pharaonis | reverse complement strand
CCATGTCTCTTCAGGGTGTGGGTGGTCATAGTTCACCACAACTTCCTGTCCTTTGAGCTCTTAGTAAAGTTTGTCTTTTTGCTATCTCTCCTAATCCATGTCTTGTCAACCATTTACACAAGATTGTTAGGTACTTTCTACTAGTTTTCTCTGTCCTTCTTGCCTTCAATATGTCCTGCGAGTATCAAATTTTCCAAGACTTGCTTTTTCATTCTGTACCCTAGAAATTTCAATTGTCTTTTTCTGATTCTAAGTATAATTATCCTTTTTGTTTCCATTTTCTCTAAAACTTCATCCTTGCTCACATGTTCAGTCCATGGTATTCTCAGCATCATTTCTATCATCTCAAGTTGCTTACCCATCATCACTGCCATATAGAAGGAGGACTGATATTACATATAACAGTACAGTATTCTTTTCTTTGGTGCAGTGGGGAAAAGAGTATCTTATGCAAATGAAAACCCAGATCAAATGGCAACAAGGAGAGCTTCCAATGCTGAGAATATGCAAAGACTTAGAAACTCCTGGACAAGCAGAAGGCGCAATTAAGAGCCCTCTGCAAGAGCCAGCTTAAATGCCATCCAATATGTTGGCTTTTAAGCTAGTAAAAAATATTTCTGTTCGTTTTAACCAAGCCAGCATATATATTTTACAGTGGATGTTCTGAAAGTAATACCTCCTACTTATTTTCACAGACTCTCCAAAAGATACAAGAAGCACAATGATACTATGGAACAAGATAAGTTTTCAACTACAAAACACCAGTTTTCCATATGGTTATCACCTCTGACTATGTGCATTCACCTGTGATGAACAAGAGCTTGCATTCTGGTTTGCAAAAGTTGTATACATAACTGTTACCACTAGTGAAATTCATTATCCAATATTTGTCACTTGTGCTCACATCCACTATTAGGTTTTCATAACTGTCAGCAAATGACAATGAATGTTAATGAGTGAATTTTAATGCAGTTATGAATTCAATGATGCACTTCTATTTCATCGGCATTTTCATGTCAGACAACATTTTGTCCAATTGTTATATTTAAGTACATATAATTTTAAAAAAATGTTTCAGTTTCTACAGACAAACTGCTAACATCCACCTCTGTTGTTGTAGTCAAAATAATAAAATGGAGGCATCATTTTATAAAGTTATCTTCATATATATTTATAGTTATATGATTTTTAGCTTTTTTTTGCAATGATGTTCACCTTGTACAAGCCCCTGGAGCCACTTAAGATGGAGGGTTACAGAGTAAAAGAGACAATTTATGTAGATATGTGGGGAAGATAACATTTAACCCTAGACATGAACAGGTTGAGATTGTATTGATCAAGGAAGCATTCTTTTGGGAGATGGTTCCACAAAACAAGGGGAAGAAGTTGCTCAAGTGGAACTTACATCTCACCAATGGAATACAAAGGGAATGAGGATGGTTCACTACAATTTGCATAGAATTGCAGGTCTTAGTCTTGAATGTTAGAGCCGGTGGAACTATGGAATGTAGTTTGAGCACTTTCCATGAAAATAGCAATAGAGCAGTGACAGACTTGTAACATTTTGTCATTAATATATTTATATATATATTAATAATAACAACATTGCCAGAAAATCCTTGAAAGGTTTTATAATGAAATAAACAGATAATGATAAAATACAGTTATACTACCAATTGTCCAGCAACTGATGGTCCAGTATATCTTTTCATTTTTTCATTATGAGCAAACATTTGAATTTCATGTGATTGCCAGATGAATTGAATCATTTAATTCATATATAATTTCCATTTAATAATAGTTTAATATAAGTTTCATACAGGCAATGATACCATAGAAATAAAAGATGCATAATTTGTAGGTGAGAGGTATATTATTTAATTCGTATTACGTGACTTCCATTGTTCTGGCCAAACAGATAATCTAGCATGGTCCTGGCAAAAAGGTGCCAGAAAATTTGTCATTTATTTGTGCTTTAAAAGTTTTAGTAGTAAGTAAATGTATTTTCAGCAAAGAAAAAAAATCATTATCAATTTTTTTATGTCATTATTTATTAATGTACAATTTAATAAAATAATTATCTCATATTTATTAAACCCAGTACAGCAGAAGACAAAATTGGGGTAGGAAGATAGTTTTGCACTAATCCTTCTAAGTCTGTCTAGCTTGAAAATTTGCATTCAAGGCTCTGTATCTAAAACAAGCTTGAAAATTGATCACCATCACCAGTAATATATAATGGCTTAACCAAAAACACAGATCACATACAGGGGTGCATCAATAAGTCTGTAGCCTGACATAGTTATGAGCTAAATTTTAATTCAAAATTCTCATTGTGCAATATTTGACCTGTCTGGTTAATTTTTTTTTACAGTAAGGTTCACCCTGTACAAGGCCAGGTGGCCACTCAAGGTAGAGGGTTATGTTAAGAGGCAGTTTGTACAGATAGAAGGGGAAGATAACGGTTAACCCTAGGCTTGAACAGGTTAAGATTTTAGTGATTGGGGAAACATCCTTTTGGGAATCAGTTTCACAGGGCAGTGGTTTGCAGGAAGAAGTGGAACTGACTTCTCACCAATGTAATAAGGAGGGAATGTGGGTGGTTTGCTACTATGTTAGTGGCATAGCAGGTCCTAGCCATGAAGGTTTGGACTGGTCAAACAAAAGAATATAGTTTGTCTGAGAATTTTCCTTTAAAATAGTGATAGAGAAGTCAGAGGCTTGCCACAACTTGCCTGTGACAGAGAGGTTGGAGGGTAGAAAATAATTCGTCAACCACAAGGACTCAAAGAAATTTAGGAACTCTGTTGAGATTGGAAAGTGAGGACTGGACAACTCATGTCTAAATATGACAATAGTACTTCATTTTCGGTCTGATCTGGCTATTGTAAAAGTAGAGGATAGCATGAGGAGTCAGGTACTTACTGGAGCGGTACAGGGAACCGACCATTTTTCCAACATCTTTAGTGATGGATCATATGTACAAGAGCAAAAGATTGGAATATGCTGAAAAATATTTTCTGTATAAAACAAATACTTGTTCATCATTAGGCTATAAATTATTTCATGTACAGGATGTGAAATTAATAAATACTAAACGCTTCAAATACCTTGGTATGTGCACAGGAGAATGAAAATAAACTAATAAATAAAATAATAATAAAAATATAAAGAATTTAATTTTCCCATAATGCAAAAGGAAACCAAAAAGGGTTTCTGGTCATGTGTGAATTTTATGACCCCACTTCCAGAAAGGACATGATCGCTCTTTTCACTTCCCAACCATTGAGTTTGGATTTGTTTGGTAGCCGTCCACACAAAAGAGTGGTTCAATCACCCTTACTCAGTGTCAGGCTAACTTGAGGTTGACCATTCTCTATACCTCCACATCTTGTATTTGCATGTGCCAATGAACATTGGTCATTCATTTTCTAATCAAGTCTTTATTTTGTTTATTGCGATCCACCAACATTCAACTTAGCAGCACAAAGTCAAATACTACCCTCCACATATGGATCAGCTATAAAAAAAAAATTTAATGCAGAAGATAAGGAAAATGAGGAGAAGATAAGCTGTGCCAGAGTTAGTTTCACCCAACACTACAAATTACTACAAAACCAAAACAGTAACCTAAAAATTTGAGTCATGTTCTTAAATAGCCTTGTCAGATTAAAACTCTTATATAGATGCCACGCATGGTGCCAAACTCATTCAGGAATATCTAAACTGGTCAGCTGTATACAAGCGCTTTCTAAGATCCATGGTTAAAAATGGCTTTGAGTGAATGAAGCCTGTAGGTCTTAGTGAGGACCACCCTTTTTCAAACTTTTTGGAATAGTACTACAGAATCACTAACAAAGAACTGTACCAGATGCAAGTATTGTTATTCTGACAATTTTAAGACATTGTTTTGAACTGGGCTTCAAGAAGAAAGGAAATGAAATTTTAATTTTAAAGGTGGTAACTTGTCCCTTGAAATAAAGCCCAGGAGTTGACAGCTATTAACTGTTGGTTATAATGCTTTCAAATGCAAGAAAGAGGAAAATCTGACAGCACTGAAAAACCTTCAGGTGAGCAAGGATCATCAAACCATACCATAAGCATTTCATTACAATAAAGAGTAAAATAAAGAGTTGATTAAAAAATAAAATTAATTTTGATTTCTTAATTTTAGGGGAAAGAAGTATGATAAAGTGGAAAAAGGTTTCATGTGACATGTTTTGCCTCTTTAGGACTTCATTAGACTAAGTTTATATTGAAGTGCTAAAGTATGAAAAGCATCACACAAAATCTTTTTCTACTTTCTCATACTTGTTTCTCCTAAAGTTGTTCTTGATATATAAAAAAAAATTATATATTTGTTGTAACCTAGAGAAGTTTACTGAATAGAATAATCACATGAAGATTGGTAATGAATGATAATACTTAGGACATGAACAACACATATAAGATTTGCCAGCAGTGTGTAGAGAAGTAGTCAAGTGAATTCCACAATGAATCTCCAACTGCAGACAACATAAAGTATTTACTACTGTATTTATGTGAATGGGGACATATTCATTATTGTCCATAGGTATACTACAATAATATCATTATCCCATACATATTTATGCAAAAACTGATAATTTACAATTCTATAATTTTCAAGAAATTAATTATTTTTTAAGTTTAGCTTAGTGTGGCACAAGGTCAAAATAGTGGAATGTCCAGTGAGTATCAAACATACATTATGTTGGCTTGTGAGATGAACTTGTTAATTATCATGCTATATTATGTAATTATGAAATATGAAGAAAAACAACTTATTTTAAAAGAAAAACATTCTTATTATTTCATCATATGAAACTTTGTGCTTTATTCATAAGACATTTATTCATCTTGATTAAACCCAATATTTTTCCTGTTTCTTTTCTTTGTCAAAAGTATGAAATATTGACTTAATTCTATATATCATAAATATTCAAGAACTATTTTCATGATGATCATTTGATTGCAATGGAGCTCTGGTTTGTGTTTGGTTTGAATTTCAATTGGTTACTTATGACATCTGTTGAAATGACATATACAAAAATCCTTTCAGAGGATCCTTTCAGAGAGATGTATTTGTCTGTCTGATTTTATGCATTTCTACACATTGAGGGGTACTCCTCTCGACTGAGAAAAAACTGGTGTTATATAGCTCTCCCAGTCCCAGACCCATGCTGACTATTGACTAATATCTGCCTGGTATTGTTCATATACAAATAGTCAGCACCACATACTGTAAGTAGCTGTCTTCTCTCAGCAGCCCATTGTGGAAGAGAACGTAACTCCTGGCGCTTACACCGCTACACACAACAAACTCAGAGTCTCTTATCAGGTTGACCTGATTCTCTTACACTTTCCCCGATCACAACACCAACATGCAGGAGGACATGCATTTCCTTCTGGTGCTCCTTCACAGGGGAGGTAGTTCAACCTCATTGTTGTTGCTATCTGTCTCCACCATGGTAGGAGGCACACCGAACATCCGAGAATCTACTTTCAACTTCTCATCACTTGTAGATGAGTCATCAGTGTCACTTGCAGCAGAGAATTGGTCTCATGCCAGTCAGAGGTCTTTAACATGACACAGCATGCTATCAATCAGGACAGATTGTGAATTGATGATTCCAGTAATCTTCCCAGCTGTAAATTTGGAGGTACATCAGTTCTAGGGTGGTCTCACCCACACTACATTTCTAACTTCCTATATCTGTCAATAATGTTAGTGCAGGTACATTGTCAATGCCCTTGAGCCTAACCTCATGTATGAATTTGCACTAGCTGGTGCAGTTGGGCTTGATGCGTCATCTTGTGGTGTCGCATTATACCAGTAAATGGCTTCTTGTATGGGACATTGCTTCCATGCCACAATCCATTTTATGCTCCTATGGCACCTTTCTATTATCTCATTTCTGGATGGTGCATATGTTCACTGAAAATGCAGTTGGACGCCCCATTCCTCCATGAAAGCCTTGAATGACCTGCTGATGAATGCAGTATCATTGTCTGTGAGGATTTTGTATAGCAAACCTCTCTCACAAAATACTGACTCCAACTGCTAAATAATGCTCGAATCTTGTTGCGTTAGGGATCACCAAACAGAGATCCATGTTGACCTGCAGTCAATCAAGTTCAAATAATGACTATAACCATAATGTATATTATCCATCTCCAGCCTTGACCACATACTGCAAATTGTTAGTCTTTCATTCTGCCAGCACATTGGTGCTAGATCTATGGACTGACATTCAGGACACCTCTGAACTACCATCTTGACAGCTATGCCAGGTACAGAGAGTCAACTTGTCTGACAAAGTAAGTGGTGCACCGAAAACCAGGATGACAGCTATGCTGTCATATTTCCATTATTTTGCATGGACCCACCTCATTAGTCATCCAATTATTTTTTAACAGAAGTTATTTTAAAACCAATAACATATAGCTGGGTTACCAAATATACATTGGGAGACTTTGCTCGTGTCTGGCCATAGAAAACAGATGATTAACTAACAATTTATAATAAAATAAATAAGGATTTCTCAGAAGAAGTCAAAAGAATATAAAAGTTTTATTTTCTAGAGTGAGAACATGCTAATAAAGTATAGCAATTTGTGCTTTCTCTCCAAACCCCAAAAAGAAAGCTAGTGGATGTTACAAAAACTATCTTTACTCACAAGACCAGTATATCATGTTCACAGATTTTTCTCTCTTCAAAAACTTATCTTCAATTTACAAAACTTTCCCAAGAATTAATACCATTTCTATATTTCAGTATAAATATCAAGAAAGAAAAATTTATATTAGTACTTGAAAATGACTAAACACTTTTAAACAATTTCTTCAAAGGAACTTTTCTGTAATCCTTTTGATTTTACAGGTATTTTGTGTATTGTGCATTAACTTGTATTTTTTATTCTTCAAAATATTATTTAATTCAGAAGCACATTTCAATTGACTCACAATAATTTCTTTTATGAAAAGAGATTCAAGCTTCAAATGTATTTGTTTTCACAAGAAAACTATATTAACTCTTTTCACTGATATAAAAAAAAATCATAAATATTTGGACTTTTTTCTGGTATCTCCTAACTCCAATAAAACTTGATTTGTTTTAATGTTTTGGGATTTTGTTTCTCCATTTTCCTTTTGATGTCTCCCCACTCAATCTATCTTTGCAAACACTTAACCAAGTGTATGTGAGAAAATTAAATAAAATCAATAAACAAAATAATAATAAAGAATAAAATAAAAAGAAATATATTTTCCCATGATGCAAGTAATAAAGAAACCAAAAAGGAATTTTGATCACATACACAATTTTATGATCCCACTTCTGGAAAGAATAGAACATTTTTCTTACCACTTTTCCAATACAAAGCATTTGGACATGCCTTGAAGTCCCACTCATGAAGTAAGTAAAGCTGACTTGAGCTTGACCATTTTAACCATTCTTATCCTTACTGACCCTAAATTACTTCTGGACCTAAAAAAGAAAATGGACATATCCAAAAAACATTGAGAAATTTGTTTCCTTACAGTCACCATAAAAAATGAAACCTGAAGTACTGACCTAAGTTTTTGTATGCTTCTTCTTTAACTGTTTACATATGAACATACATACACCTACAATAAGCCAACACACAACCTTTAACTTCCATATGTACACAGTTACAAGTTTGGTTCAGTCTATCAAAGCTAAAGTATGATATCTTATTGCTTAAAAACTTTACTTGCTTGTCTCTCAGTGTTACTTCAAGTCATGTAAAGCTTCACTTTTAGAATTTAGGTAAAAACCAGGTTTAGTAGTTCACTAGTCCAATGAGGCTACTGATGTCTTTAGTCAAAATGGCTTTCTGAAACTCCTTAATTGCTCAAACCTCATCCTCATCCTCACTATGCTGAATACCATTAGTGGACATGATAAAACCAAAAGAAGATGACTTAAAAACAACAGAGCTCATGTTGTTTTCTTGTGGAATCTTCAAGTAAATTTCCAGATATATTGGCTATGGTCATATTTGTTATATTTGTCTTTGTGATTTGAAATGTTTCCCAATCTATGTAAGTGCTTAAACATCTGACATTTTTTTTAATCATTTCACCACAAGCAAAGCAACAGAGCTACTAACATGCAAGGGGTTACTGAGTGTGAAAGAATGTAAGAAAAACATTATTAAGGAGAGAGAACAATAAAAGACCTGGAATTAAGAAGACAAAAGATAATGATTGACATTGCATTCAAATTTTTTAAGATCAAACTGATAAGAAAGAAATTGGAAGAGAGTTTCACAAGTGATAAGTATGAGAAAAGAAACTGTTAATAAAGAACTTACATTTATATCCAGCCATTTCAACTGTAAAATGATGAGATCTTTCTGCCCATCTTGTAATGTACTTAAATTCATAGAGTTTACATACCATAGAGGAAAGTTCATCAGAATATTTACCATGAAAGTATTTACAGAAATGACATAGGGAAGCTAGATTACATCGGGGGGGGTGACTTAAGCTGGGATGCCAGGTTGGGATCAATAACATTGCAGATTCTTCTTTGAATTTCATAAAGGATCTCTAAATATATAGCAGGAGCACTAGACCATGTGTGGCGGCAATATTCAAAGCATGGATGAATGCTAGATTTGTAAATATGTAAGATAGATTCTGACAAGAAAAACTGTCAAGCACAACACAGTGAACCAATCTTCCTAGCAGCAGACATATACACATACATATTTTAAAACATTTGATAGTCTATTTAGTTACACTTTGTTTCAATTGTTCATCCTTTATATTTCAGATAGCAGCTTGGGATGAGAAATCAGAGAGCCAAGTTCAAATTCCAATCAAATTTGTTACATTCACTTACATGAGAAAGGTATCATTCTATCTTCAGGACTATTGCAATGATACAATCAAGTTCACATGCTTTGTGAGGATCCAGTTGAGAGAGGATACCATGGATGGATGTATATGAATATCATATAGTAGAGACTCTGTTTTAAGTAGAAAGTTGGGCAAAGATACTCCAAATAAATCAAGAGTAGAATTTGAAGAGAATTTACAAACAAATCATTGTGCTTTATCAGCAGATGATGTTAACACCTCAAATTGAGTGGAGTAATAGAAAATTTAGTCTTATTTAACACGCTATTACAGAGCTGCCAGTAGTCATGGGAACCAAACTTGTTAGAAGTTATACAGGGCCTAATTCTATCAGCAAACAAAGACTTTTACAATTTTTACAAGCAGACACAAAGAAGCATCTGTTGTGATCGGAACAATCATGCTACTACAGTCAGAGAATGTGATTCCTGTGAGTTATAGAAGCTGAACAGGCTGGTGTGAACGAAGGAGAAGATTGTGCTTCCACCTGATATTTACAAGAAATTAGAAAAGCATTGATACCAACTTTAACCTAAGCAGAAACCTTTGTGGCACAATTTTCAATGAGAACGTTAAGAATATCAATCCAAAGGGCATCTTGAAGAAAGTCACAAAATGAATCCTCATCACTACATTAGTAACAGACTCTGTAATGCTCAGATAGATACTAGTGTATTTTCAATTTCCTCTGGCATCTTTAGATGAGTATGGTCAAAGTGGAAATGTGACTTTTTGAAACCAGGACATTTCTTCTCTATTGATTTCGATTGTATGATATTGTGACCTTTTGCTTTTTACTTTTTTCAACATTTCAACATATAATCTATGTTGTTTAGTTTCATTAGTTTGTTTTCCAATTTCCAAAAACATTGATTTTTACTTTCTTTGTTAATCCTTTAGTGTTGTCGCTTTCATTTTTTCTTTTCTGTTTGTTTGTTTGTTTCTTTCTTTCTTTCTTCTATCACTCTTTTCAACTCAGGATTGTCATTCCATGAGAGGATCTTTTCCCATCCAGATACTTTCAGAATGAACTCACATACTTTAGATAAAGAAGATGCAATTATATCATTTGATTTTTCTATGTCATTTTGATCAATATTTATGGACATCGGATTAGATTCTAATTTAGCAGAAAATGCTACTCTTAGATTTTCATTTTTAAGGGCTTGGACATTATACTTAAGGGTTTTTGCAGTTCATGTCAGTGGAAGTGAGCTATTTTGTTGGCTGATTGTAGATTAATTCAAAACAAGCTAGTAGATATTTCCTTTATTTGTTCCTTCTTACCTTTGCTGCAGCATAATTGTAGTAAAATGAAAGTTAAGTCTAAAACAAAAATGCATATGTGTGAAAATGGATTATGCATAGTTTCCAACTGGAAAAAAATAAAATAAATTAAGAAAGTATTTTAACCAATAAAAACTTCTTTGCCTAAAGCAAAAATTAGTTTCTGCAAACCTCTGGAGATCTATAAATAAGGAGGAAATTTCATCACTCGATGTGAGATCTTCTCCAACTGCCACACATGTCACATCTGCTTTCTCTTCAAATTTGCCATGCAAATGGTTTGGTTTCACCTGAATTCACTAAAACTTATTTTTATTTCATTTTTAGTGAACTCTTTTCACAAAATATTTTATCAATTGAACTTTGAAACTTTTTCATTGCTTAAATTTGAACTGAAAATGGTTGTGCTCTAATACACATATTGAATTAAAAAGTGTTTCATATCCAAGTATAAACATTTGTTCTGTTTTGACAATAATTTTGTGCCTTTATTTGAATGTCTTGCTTTTATCAAATCTCTGTTATCATCAGCAGCCCAATATGAAAGATCTACCTTCCACCTTATGATTGATTGTTTGCAGTGTATCTCTAAGAATAATTCTTCTGCTACTAAAATTAGCTTTTAACTCAGATCTACATTGACTGAAGCAACCCTCAATATGCTTATTAGCAACCTACCATCAATAGTCATTTTGGCTTCTTTTTATCTATTCTTGGAGTAAAAATGAGAAGTCAATTTATATTCCATACTAAATAGAAACTAATTCATTGGAAACTGATACCAACAATTTTTTTTAAATAATTCACCCCAAAGTAGGTGATAATGCCACTAGGATGCAAGCGGTTACTGGGAGTGAAGGAGAGCGAGAAGACTTTTGCAAGGAGAAAGGACAATAAAAGAACAATCTCCAGGAAGACAGCAATTGGTTATTATTATACTTCTGTAGCTGTTGTTCTTTTTATTTTCCAAATAGATTCTTGTTCTTATTTCTCTATGAATCAATGTTCTTTATTGTAGAGACTGTATTTTATAATCAATTACTTTATTGGTAATTCCTGTTTTAACTCTTTTTCCATAAAGTATGAATAGATGATCAAAGTATTGTTAAATAAATATCTTCTATGTGCCGTGGCCCTTCAGGAGGTGGACGATCATGACTCACCACAACTTTCTATCCATTGCACTTTGTTATTTCATTATCATGCCTAATCCCTGTTCTACCATTCATTTAGACCAGCCCGTTAGATAGGTTGCTTGCTGCTTTTCTCTGTCCTTCCTGCCTTTGATATGTTTTGTGAGTGTCTGCTTCCCCAAGCCCTCTTTTTTTCATTTGTTGAAAATTTCTTTTGACTCTAAGGGTAGCTAGAAGCTGGTCCAGTACAGTGAGGGTTGCAAAACACTGCCTATCTCATGACCTAAATCCAAATAGGGTTCAGTTATCTATATGAGAAGAAGCAAGCTTGCAGAATGACTCTGTTCTCACAAACGAAAAGTAAAGGGATGGGAAGGCAGGCCTTAAGTAACAAGGTAGCAGGCCTGTGCATCCCATCCCTTCTGGTAAAACAATTCCAAAAACCAGATCTCAGAGTGACCTTACTTTGGGAAACCAGCATGGCAAACACTCCGCCTCCCATGCCTGACAGCAACACACACACACACACACACACATGCAGGTAATTTCACTTATTTTTCCACACATTATGTGCCTTAGAAATTTCAACTCTCTTTTTCTGCTTCTAAGTATAAGCATCCTTTTTGTTTCTATTTTCCTTAAAATTTCCTTGTTACTCACATATTTAGTTCACAGTATTATCAGCATCCTCCTGTAGAACCACATTTCTATTGTCTCAAATCTCTTCTTCATCTGTAAGAAGATTGTCTAGCATTCACTGCCATAGAGGAGGACTGATATTACACAACACCTTAGTACTCTTTTTTTTTACGTTTTTAAAAACCCTAACTCGTTACCCACTCAAATATCTCAGTAGAATATAGCTTAACTTTAGAGATCTTTCTAGGACATAAAATAGTTAAAAACAAATAAAAAAAAATGCTTCCAATTTCCCCTATAAGATTTTTTTCAATTTCTCCTCTCAACTTTAACCAAATGAAATAAGAAATTATCAATATTGCATTCTTCCTACTGATTCTTCTTGTATTTCTCCATTTTTTTGCCTCCAAAGAGTGCAGGCGGTCTTTATTGATAAGCCTTGGGCATTCACTTGGAACAGACAGTATGAAAACTTGTGTAGAATCCCTATTGATGTTTTAAATCAAAGGCACTCTGTGTATAGATGACGTTATTCTGTCCCTGTCTGCCAATATTTATTAATGCCAATGTTGTCTGCTGGTTGGTTTTAATATGCATTATGTTTCAACACGTTGACGATGAAAAGTTATACAAGTAGGAAATTCCTAATATTGCCTTAACAGTTGTGCATTAATCAAAATCTGCATAAAAATCTATTTGGTAAAGTTTTTCTTTTTTCTTACATTTTTTTCCTTTCCTTTATTGTTAGTAGTCAAAGAGTTCTTTGCATAAGAAACACAAAACTATCAAATTTTTTGTGATTCAATGAATTTTATGATGAGTTTGGACCTAGCAATATTTCATCAGTGTTTGGTTTAACAGTTTTTTCACTTTGAGTTTTTCAAGGATTGCTGCTGGTAATATAAGTATTATTTATTATTTATGATGAGAGCCTCTACAATAAATTCATACATATCTTTTTTTCCATGTCAAAACTTTTGGGGTATAAATTGGCTTATATTAAGAACTTTTAAAATCCAAATACTATAGGCATTGACATTTCATTTATTTTCATGCCAAATAATGGAAGTTATGATAGAACAAAGAAAATATTCTTAATTCTGGTTAACATAAAATTTATTGTTTTTAGACTGAAGTCTAGTAGGAAGAAACCTACTGTTTTACTTTGTATTCAATATATTATTTAAGTGTTTTTAAAAAAAAATCAAATCATCTGAGGGACCCCTTTCTGCCTTCCATCAGCAGGGCTGATGCTAACCTCCAGGATAGTAAATCATTGCACACTCTTGGGATAACATTTTTGCTGACATCAATTGCTAGATTTGCTGCTAGGAAAGTTGGTTCACTATGTTGTGCTAGAGAATTTTTCTCTCCAGAATCTATCTTACAAATTTATAGGTCTACCATTCGTCCATGATTCGAATATTGCTGCTACATATGGTCTGGTGCTCCTGCTATATATTTAGAGAATCTTGATAAAATCCAAAGAAGAATCTGCAATGTTATTGATCCTGACCTGGCATCCCTACTTCAGTCACTTTCCCACCACTGTGATGTACCTTTCCTGTAACTTTTCTATAAATATTTTCATCGTAATTGTTCTGATGAACTTTCCTCTATGGTATTTAGACTATATGAATTTAAGTTCAGTATTAGATTGGCAACAAGGTCTCATCATTTTAGAGTTGAATTGGCTAGATGTAACTGTAAATTTTTTGCTAACAGTTTCTTTTGTTGCACTTCTTGCATGTGGAATTCTTTTCTGTCCAACTTCAATCTTCAAAAATTTAAATGCAAAGTCAATCATTATCTATTGTTTTCTTTTTTTCTTTTTCTCACTCTTTAATAATGTTTTTCTTTTTCTTATTATTTCACACCCAGTAACTTTATTCCATTGCTTGTGGCGAAATTATTAAAAAAAAACTACTGTACAAGTAGGCTGTGTTGGTAGCATAATGTTTATTGCTGCAGAGAAACAAGCTAACCAACAAGCTAAGTTCAAATTCTAAATTTTCACACTAATGCACTTGGGAAAGACATGAATTGCTTCTCATCCCACCTATAGATTAAATATCAGGGTAATCTGAGCTCTCCAACATTAGGTTGCAGCCAGTCTTAAAAAAGGATATCTTTAAATTTTTGCACTGGGAAATATGAGGCATGATTTTTTTATTAGAAATTCTATTATGACAAAAAGAAAAAAAGCAATTTATGATTAAATTTTGCTCTCATCAAAATATCCTCTTTTAGCCTTGATTACTGCAGCACAAATTTTTGGCATTCATTGCAAAAGTTTCTCAAAGCATAAGTTTCATAATTGATTTCAATGGTTCTAAAAGTTCTTTTTAATTTTTTTCATTCTTCTGTCAAGTTCATCTCATGCTAATTCTGGGGGTAGTTTCAAACTTTTGAACTGTAGTGAATATCTACACAGTGAGTAGAGTGTAAGGAGAAACAAAAAGGAAGGGTCTTACATATAATATTGAGATACTCCTGTTTCTGGAGAAGTTGTTGTTTAGGAATCCAGATTCAAATGGGTTTGATTTGTCTACTATGCCCCAGGCAAGGACATATTCCACAAATGGGAAACAGCAAATCTTGGGTTTTCCCAAATTGAGAACTGCAAGCTGGAGTTTTTTTTTTAAATCTGGGAAAGATATATACACAAATGGAAATAGCCCCATGGATTCATAAGCTGCTGGAGAGGCACATTTAGCATCTGCCTCGGCCAGGGGTGAGGTGGGTGGTTGTCACATGACTCGTGTGACTTATCTCCACCAAAGGGAGATAATTGCCTTTGTACCCCTACGGGGTAATTGGTGAATACATATAATATACTCACCAACTAAAATCACCAAGGAGGGCATGCCTATAGGACTGAGAATAGAATATCTGTAAAATCACTCGTATTTCTGTGGAAAAAAATAAAAATACCAGAATTCATTTAAAAGTGTGTTGAAAAAGTGGTCAATGGCAGAAGAAAAATAGCATCACCACAAAGGTGCAAAAATGGGAAGAACAGCAAAAGGGCTCAACAATGCTGGCCATGAATCCATGTATCATATAGCATATTCCAACATATCTTTTTATGAGTGTTTCTTTGGGGATCATTTGTTTTTTTTCTGTGTTTTAATAATTTATATATATATATATATATATATATATATATATATATATATAAAAAGATAGAACAGTAAGATATATAATCTGGTGTTTTTATTGGTATTTTTATTTTTACAAATTAGTGCTCAATGTAAATTTACAGACCATTAATATTATAAATTAACTGATTTAAAATATGTTTTTTTTTGCTACACAGTAATAACCATGTTTCAAAAATGGAAGCTAAAAGCTTCAAATTTAATTTTGTAATTAAATTAAAATTACTAGTTCCATTTCATCCTCAAGCAAATTTTAGAGTAACTTATTTTTTAAAATTTACTGAGTTTTAAAGGCACAGAAAAATTCATAATTTAGTGTTCCCAACGATACAGGGAAATCCAATCATTCAGACAAGGGGTGTTAGCATGTTCATTTTTATTAACTTTTGTTGTATCAGTTCAAAAACCCCAGACGACATACGTTTAACGGATGTCAGAATTCGTTGCAAAATTTTACCAAATCCCTCCTCCTACCTAAACATAACCCCTTTTTTAAACATAACTAATAACTGATACAACAAAAGTTAATAAAAATGAACACGCTAACACCCCTTGTCTGAATGATTGGATTTCCCTGTATCCTTGGGAACACTAAATTATGAATTTTTCTGTGCCTTTAAATTTTAAAAAATAAGATACTCCAAAATTTGCTTGAGGATGAAATAGAACTAATGTTTTTTAATTACAAAATTAAATTCAAAGCTTTTAGCTTCCATTTTTGAAACACGGTTATTACTGTGTAGTGAAAAAAAACATATTTTAAATCAGTTAATTTATAATATATATATATATATATATATATATATATATATATATATATATATAGGGTGCAATAGGTAAATTGTCGGCATTATATATTTTTTAATGTTGTGCATGTGCATTGTTTGTTTTTGATTTTGTCAACTGCACAGTATAGTAGGGTCATATAACCCTTTACATTTGGCCACCTAATTCTCCAGCCTGCAATTATTATGTGTGGGACACAGATGAGCAAGAGACCAACAAAACTCCTTGTAACACCAAAGATGAACTGAAGGGAAGGATTATGACAGCATTCACCAACGTAAACAGTCCAGAAGAGATGCAGGAGATTCCGAAGTTGTCTGAAGGCAATGGTTGAATCCAATGGTGATTTTATTGAATAAATTTACTCTTTAGTATTTCAAGATATTCTTGTGTCATTTTGGTAAATATATCTGTTAAAAGGAGATGTCTGTTATTTTCAGTTTTGTGAATTTAGATGACATATATATATATATATATATATATATATATATATATATATATATATATGATATTTAAAAAATTAAATAACTTCACCATTTATGCACTAGTTTATTACTAACAAAGCAAACATAAGTGTACATGCATGCATATGTATCACTATATACTTGCACAAATAGATGTGCATGTGTGCGTATTCACAGGTGTATGATTACAGACACATGCACATAAATTCTAACAATAATAAATAAATTTAATTACAAATCTAACCTCCTATAATTAATACTTATGATAACACCAAATCCAATTAAAAAATGAAATAATAGTCCAGTGAACATAAATAAATATGTCTATGTATGTATGTGTGTATATATGTATGTGTGAGCATGCATATCTATAAGTATTTAACATTTAGGCATTAACATCATTGGTATCACATTATATATATATATATATATTGTGTAAGCATTAATTAGCCATTATTTATATAAAAATGTAAATAAACAAAATACAACTGCCCTATCAAAACAATTAAAAAGCTCATAAATAAAAATAAATACATAAAAATAGGTCACATGTCTAGAGGCAGAACAAAACCAGGCTAATTTCTGCTACAGATAAAAAAAAGGAACAATAAAAAGGGCAAAACAATCCTGACGCACATCTGTGTAGACGGGCACACATGAGTGTGCGGACAAGTGCGCACACTAACAGAGAGAATACAGAAGAAAATTTACACCATTGCTAAATATATATACTCACATTAATCATATATATATATATATATATATATATATATATATATATATATATATATATATATATATGTGTGTGTGTATATATATATATATATATATATATATGCCCTTTAAATGTTGTCAGAAATGAATCAGCTTTAGATTCTTGGAAGATTATCAAACTAAAATCAACTGAAAGATTCTATGCCTCCTTTTATCTTTTTTGAACCTGGAGCCACTTCATAAAACTGTCTTCCTTTACTGCATTTGTGTCAAAGTAGTCATATCAAATGTACCGCAAGATCACTTGCAGATTAGTAGTGTGACTCAAAACTACTTTGATATCACAATGCAGGAATATAACTCCAGTTTACTGACTGAAGCTGTGAATGCATAAAAAGTTAGAAAAAAATGAAGACTTATTTAGTTGATGGTTGAGAAAAAGACTAGATAGAAAATTTTAAGTCAAGTGACAGATGAGAAAAATACCAGATAGAGCATATAAAATATCCTTATCCTGTGAAAACATTTTTTAATTTGTTTAAAATAAAAGTATAAAAGTGCCAAAGTGAAGTAGAAGACTAATAAGTTGATATTTTGAAGGATCAGATGGTTTGCCAAAGTTCATAAAAACAGGAACTATAGAAGAGGATTTCCAACAATTTGGAAAGCAAGATGGAGCAAGGGCTTGGAGAGAACAGGCGTTAGTTCAGGGCCACATTTCTTGGGGATATTATTGAGTCCACATGCTTTGTGGGGATCAAGTTTGGAGATGAGGACATGTTTGTACTTCTACAATCTTAACTTCTTCAAGTCTCAGATTTAACAGTTATTTATCATGTCATTCTGTTGGATTCTGATCCATGTTTGATCTACATTTGAACCCAAAATCACAATTTTATTCAGTATTATTGTCTTTTATTTCTCCAATGCCACATGACAACCAGATCATAAATAATACTCATTTTATTGTTTCCATGTCTTGCTGCTTCTCATTTTTATGAGTATTTTTGTATATATAAATGTAAGGGGATTTATAATTATTTACTATATATAATTATTTACTATATATAGTATATAGTTATAACTCCCCTATATTATTATATGTTAACAATAGTAAATGATAACATTGAACAGAGAGAAAGGATTGCAAGGGCTTTATTTTACTTTGCACAAGATCCAGCCATTTTGAATATCCTAAGAACAGAATGTGTGGCATTCATATAACTTGGCAGCCAACTAAAAGAGATTCTATTGCACAGGTGTGAACACATACTCTTTTTGAGACGTTAATCAGTCAAATATCAGATGCTATAAGCTTGGATGTGTGGGTGGTGTATTAGATAAATTGGGGAGCTGAGTTCTAATTGGGTTTGTCATATTCACTCATATGCAAATATCCCTGGGAAAGGTATGAATACACCTCTTCTTCCCCCAGGTAAGGATTAATTAGTAGAACTTGTATCAGTGAAAATCATTATTATCTCCCAAAACAAATATTACAATCTAAAAATATTTTCTAGCTTTAAATAACCTGCAAAAAGTTGATAAGCCATAAGAAAACAAATAAATCAAAAACATTAATCTGTTAGCAGTGAGATGCCACTGAGTGAGTGAGCTTGTGTAAAGTGTTAGTATTATTTTCATAAAAACTGATTCTTGTTATTCTTCACACCTTGTGTATGTTTTTGGTAAAATATTGCATGATCCGTATCCGTAAGTGCCCTACCTATCGTCCAGAGTTGACTTCATGTAACTTTTGGCTTTTCCTAAAGTTGAAATTACTGTGGAAAAGCAGAAGATTTTAGACTGTTAAGAGATTAATGTCTTGCGGGGGATACTTTGAGAGAAATTAAAGTACCATCACTCTCAGTGGACTAATTTTATATATTTACTAGCAGCATGGTCCGGCGTTTCCCGTGCTTGATTCAAAAATCGTACGACACATATGGCAATCGCTATCACTTAACTTAAAATATTTTTGCCCTTCCTTGCCTTTAAAGGAGTGCCCCTTGCTGTGCTGATGTTGCTACATGCCTTACTTCTTGCCTATCTCATACTGCAAATTTTTTCTAAGCTCTATACTAAACATTAAATCTGTTACAAAAAAAGAACTAAACAAAATGAACACAAAACAATCAGCTTTAAAAAAGGACTTGTAACTGGAAAAACCAAGTGAAAAAAGAATGTTAACAACAAATACTTTTTCACACCCAAACCCAGTTCTCTTGGAATCAGAATCAACGTTGAGTTTAAGCAAGCGAATGAGCCAACTGGATTAAAGTGCCATGCAGATTTAAATTTTTCCCACTTGTGACGAATGCAGCTATCAATTTTTTTGCATGCTAGCATGCTAGTTAACATTCGTGTCAGTCAGCTGTTGGCTCTCACGCTGGCCAATAGAATCTTCCTGCCAATTCGTGGCAGCCAGCTATAGGCTCTCACTCTGGCCAGTACAAAATGGCTGCAAACTACATGAAACTGCCATAGAAGCATGAAAAAATCGATTATTTCCACTATCGATGGGAGTTGGGAAATGCAAGGTCAGTCTTGGCCTTCCCACTAACTTGGAGCATGTGGATGTAAATTTTGGTGCAAATACATCGAAAATTGCGGCCGTGAATTCGTTACACACACACACACACACATCCTGCCTTTTATAGATAGAGATTTATTTTTTTGTTAATATTGTCACTGGATATTTTTTGAACTTCCCTTATACATGGATGAAATAATCTTTACTCTAGAGTGCTGTAAAATTACATCTCTGTTGCCTCAAATCTTTTCTTCATCTTTACTGCCATAGAGGAGGAGTGATATTACATAGATGTTGAGCATTCTTTTCTTTGTTTCTAATGTTTCTAATGAAATAAGGGTTCAAAAAATTAAATTATCTTACTGCTCTGTTAAAAATTATAGTGCACTCTGTAATTCCTCTAAAATCTTACTGCTCCCTTGAGAGTTCATAGTACCCTTAATGGGACGACATTGCCCATGTTAAGAATCGATTGTGTACCTAATTACCACTCAGAAGGACCAGGAACCAGGTAGATATTACACTCTGATCTTAGGTAGAAAAGTATGAAGGTCATACAAACTATCAGAATAATAATATGAATGAGATGTTCTTTTGCAATTCTTGTATTGATCTATAATATTTCTAAGACTATAATGCAGGCACCTCTCAAGAAACACAATATCTAAGGTTTAAAATGAATTTTTAAAAAGGAAAAATCTTTCCTGAAGCTTTTATTTTACTTTTAATTTCAAGCTAATAGATTAAATTTAATATTTCTAAATACTTTTCTGTATTTCAAAGCTAATTTAAATTGACTGGAAGGATTGTTTTTTTTAAATTGCTGATTTTAGTGCCATTTTTGGCCATCTGTATTTGAAGCACATTCTATGTAGCTAAGGAAAGGATCATTTGCATTGACTTGATGACTATGGTTGATTCCTCTTAGCCATCTTCCAGCACAATGTAATTTTCTTCATTAAAAAAATCTTTCAAAAATAAAATACTTTTTTGAAACTTTATTTGAGTAATATTAGCTGATTCAAAGTTTAATTAATCTGATTTGAAACAAATATTACTTACCTTCAGTTTAAAATATTGCAGAAATACATTTTTTAACACAGCAGTAGGTGTTTATTTAAGGTGTTGACAGCTTGACAGACAGCTTGAATTTTATCAAAAATTTTTCACTGGGAGGGGGGTGCCAATATCCTCCTTACTTAGGGAATATAGCATGAATGCCTTTTTAATATAATTTTTAACTACCCAGTAATCTTAAAAATTTAGGAAAATATTCTCAATAATTTAATATTTTAGTGAATTTTAGGTACTTTGGCTTTAAATTTACTGCTCTTATTTTTTGATAATGTTGTGTATGGATGTACATATTTAGAAAAATTAACATGTTTATATACACAAAAAAAAATTCAGAATTCTCTTTAAAATATTAAATTTTGCTGAATTGTAGTAAGCATTTCCATTTATGATTAGCAAATATAGTTTTTCTTAATAATAATACCACCTAACAGGTACAAATTAATACAGAAATTTAAAACCAATTAAAATTTAAAACTTTATAAATTATTCTAATTAAAATTTCTAAAAAAATCTGAAAATAATTCATTTAAAAATTCATTATTAATGGAAAATATTTTTTTTCTTAAAACAATAGTATCCATAATAAATCTTATTCATAAAAGCAATTAAAAATTTTTCTAATTAAATAATATCTTAGTTTTATTACTTTTTTTATGATTCAGATCAGATTTGCAGTAACTGGGGGCCTGTTTTACAAAAAGAAATTGACAATTTAAATTCTCCAAGGAGTTCTGTTTTTAACTAATATAAACATTAATCTCTACAAAATTTAATTTTTCAAAATTTCATAAAATTAAACAAGTGGTGAGTAACAGATGTAAAACAAAATATTTTTACCAAGATTTTTTTAAAAAGAAATATTTCTAAAATAATTTAATTCATTTGTGAATAAATCCTGAAAGTTTCATTAAAATCTGTCACTTGTTTGATTTTTGCAATAATTTCCAAATTCATGTGTTTTTCATCATAAAAAAGATGCTAAAATTTCCTATACCAATCTTTGGTCCACTATTAGATATGAGAATAACAATATTTTTAACCAAAATTTCAAACATTCTAAAAAAAAATAAAAATATAATTTAATAATCAAAAAATCCTTTAGTCTTTGTTTTTAATAGTAAAAATTTTTACAATAAAACTTTGTTTTTATTAAGTCTGGGGCATTTTTTCATCATGGTTTATTCATCTTTTAGTGAATCCGTGGAGTTTGCTACTCTAATGACTCTCCATTTATAGTGTAGTGAATTGGTGCTGCGGGATTGAAATGAATAACATAACTATTGGTCACAGTTGTATTAGGAGGAATTACTACTTGTTACAGCTTAGGCGCAAAACTTTCAAAGTGAATGAATTCAACATTTCCAAAAGAAATGGATTTCAACATGTGGAGAACTTTTATATTTTTATATAAAGAACAACATAGCTTACAAAAGAAGAGAAATAAAAAATTATATTTATGTGTGTACAAATAGTGTCATAGTATATGTGTGTGTGTGTGTGTGAGAGAGAGAGAGATCATGATCTCTACGTTGTTTGTTTGAAATTAACAGGTTGGTTTGCCATAAAATGTCTTCTCATAAAGGAAGTGTCTTAACTTATCACTACGACATCCTGGAGCAAAATTTGGAAGAGCACATGAATCCTTTTATAGACCTGAATAGAATGCCAGCTACCAGGTGTCCTGGTAGACAAGGTGAGTTAACCTTCACAGGTTCATTTACCTGTGATTACAAAATGTTTATCAGTGAGAATAAAGTTTTTATTGAATTTCATTAATGCTTGTATAGATAATGATTTACAGTTGATAGGATGTAGTAGTGTATTAAATTCAATTAGTTATTAAGTTGAAAATCAGCAACAGTGTTTTGATGTTTAGGGTTAAGGTTAATGAGCAAATTTATGAATGCTCTCTTGATTCTATTGAGTTATTGGATTCACTGTTGGTGTTGCTAGTGTGGTATAAGTAGATTTGGTGATATCTTGTCAGAGTTACTGCCTTTATTTGTATTTCTTTATGACGACTTTGATAGGCTCCAGTGAAAGTATTAAGAAAGTGAATATTCAGCATTTCCATTGGTTAGAAAATGTACTATATGATTTGGCTGTTAAATATGCTTGTTTGAAAGTGATTTCTGGATTTCTATTATTTAACAAAAACTTAGTACTACTCAGTTATTGCTCAATCTGTTTCCCCTGAGTCTAATTGACTCAGGCCTAGAAATAGAATTCACAATTACTATGCCACCAAATTCACAAGCCAATGCTTTAATCCACTAGTCTTTTTGGACAATCATGAGCCTTAAACCTAATGTTATAATTGCTTGCCTGCTGCTGCTGATACACTTGGCCTCCTTTGCCACTAGTTCTTTTTTCTTACTACTGCTGCTGCTGAAACTTTGCTATCATCTATTGTTCATTATTTATTAATGGCTCTCATGTGTTATTTAATTGGCAAAAGCCATACATGAAATTTATATGGCAAAAGTCATATATGATAACTTCAGATTTGGAGAGTTTGAAGACAAACATTCCCATGTAACACTTGTTGAAATCTCTTTAATCTGTCTACTCTTCACAAGACTGAAGAACAATGCTTCATTCAAACATGGAATAAAAATTAGGATCCAAATTCTTACATATTTTTTTTACTAATCATTAGAGTGACAGTTCATATCTAATAAATAAATATACAAACTTGCAATTTCTTTTAGTTACCTTTACATTAACTGTAACGAGAAGAGAATCTTAACCAAACTATTTCTACATGGAACACATTAAATGACAAAGAGCCACATGAGTTTCAGTTTGGCCACCTCTGCTTTACATAACTCTTGAAGAGTGAATATGGTTCCTTTTGAAGGAATCAGTGTTTTTATCAAACATGAATACAAGATTACAGGGACTCGTAAATAAGACAAAAGAAAATCAGGAACTATCAGTATGATGATCTTTTACTATTTTCTCTCTTCAGTTTGTTTTTTTCTCTGACAAAGTATCAATCAATCAATCATTGTAGATTATTGATGAGTCCATCAGTATTAATGAGGTGAGTAGCTTGAGGATGACAAATACTGCTGACCTATATTGTGTTTGCAGATTAAGATTTATAAGAAATCAATAACCCATTTAACCAAATATTTGTTTTTAGTGAGTAATTAGGCATAATTTTGGATATAATTTGGAATTTGATGCTTGATGGTGCAATCAGGTTGACATTCAATGTTTGACTTGCAATAAATACAAAATCTTTCACTTTTATCTCTCCTTCTTTTGGTCATGTACACAGATAGATAGATAGATAGATAGATAGATAGATAGATAGATAGACTATGGTTAATAGATAAGAAACACACTAAGATCTATCTATATTGTCCAGTTCACACTGCTCCCCAGTCTTTTGAACAGGACAAAAAGTTATCCCTTGATTCCAAATTTAGGATTTGGTTTCTAGTTTCTTCATTTAGTATAAACATGTCTCTTGTAGTTTTTAAAATATGCCTTTCCAATTTTCAGTTTGTGTAGGGTCATCAGTGATGTTTTATAAATAGAATCATTGAAGGTTTGGGCCTTTCAACATCAGACCCCTTTCCCAATTGACCCAATCAAAGCTGATCATCTCCCCACAACTGGATACCATTTCATACACCACCATTTCCATTTTGGTAGCTTGGTTGGTGGTTTCAAGTTTTATATGTTTTAGTGATGTCACCATCAACTGATGGCATTTAGGAATTGGTCAACTGCTTCTTATTTAATTCTAATTAAGCTGTAAGTAACTTGGTAAATTTTTTCTTTTGCAGAATATTCAGATAAAGGCTTTGGAAATTTGTATATTGTACGTCTTTAGTCTTTTTATTCTCTTTCACTTCCAGTAGCTAAATGCATCTTAATGGCCTTATCAGGTTGCTTGGAGCAAATTAGTTAAAAAAATATATCTGATAGATAAATAGATAGATAGATATTTACTTAGCTCAGCTGGGACTGGCACAAGACCATACAAGGAAAAGGGAGTAAGGATATTATGTTGTATGAATTTTCCAATTAGGGAACGGCCAGTTTGTTTTGAAAATCAAAATTAGCATTTGAAATTCTGTCTTTTTATATTTGTTACTGATTGAATAAACACAACTACTTCAACCATCTAAGACCTAAACATAAACACATGCCTATTATTATAGCATTTAACTACATGGTATTAGTATTCTTTAATTAGATGTTAGTAAGATGTATTTGCATGCAAGAATATAAACAAAGAAAAGAGTGCTGAACTGTTATGTAATATCAATCCCCCTGTATGGCAGTAAATACTATACAATTCCTTTCTCACAGATGAAAAAGGAGACTTGAGACAAGAGAGGTGTTGTTCTTTAAAAAATGCTGAAAATACCATGGACAGAACATGTAAGCAATGAGGAAGTTTTAAGGAAAATTGGAACAAAAAAGACAGCTGAAATTTCTGGGACATATAATAAAGAATGTAGGGTTTAAAGAATTTAACATATTGGACATACTGAAGGCAAGAAAGGCAGAGAGCAACAGTGAGTAATCTACCTAATAAATGGATGGTAGAATGGGGGATAGTAAAAAGATAACTTCTGTTAAGGCCAACAAAGGATAGGAAGTTATGGTGTGTCATGATCACCCATGTCTTGGAGGGTCATGGCACATAAAAGAAGAATATTGTTCTTGTGCTGCAGGACTCAAATTTCTATACTACTGTGTTACCTGAGGTTTGTTGATGTCGCCAAACAACTTTTTGGTACTTGTCTACATATAAAAATAGTTGGATGCCAAAGAACCAGATAAACAGTGTGGTCTCTTGTAGAATTAACAGATAAACCAAATTAAAAAGCTGGATGCCCTGTACAAATTTTAATTCAAATGATTTCTAACTCTAAAATAGATACCTCCACCCAGATAAACAAGTACTGAATACAAATTACCAAAACCTTTATCAGATTATTCTACAAAAGAAAAAAGCCACCAATCAAACTTACAGCTTAATTAGAATTAAATAAGAGGCAGTTGACCAATTCTTAAACACCATAAATTGGTGACATCACTAAAACATATATAACTTGAAACCACCAATCAAGCTACCAAAATGAAAATGAAGGTGTATGAAATGGTATCCAATTGTGGAGAGATGATCAATTTTGATAGAGTCATTTGGGAAAACCTCCAATAATTCTGTTTCTAAAACAACACTGATGACACACTGGACATTGGAAAGTCTTATTTTGCAAACTACAAGGGACATGTTCATACTAAATGATATAAAACATTTTAGTTTTAATTACAAAAGAATTTCTTGTATTTCCATGTATCAAATCTGGAAAGACAACTTTTGAGATATATATTGATAGAATCTTGCCTCTCTTCCTTCCATTGTCTTTAAATTTATACTTTCTGTCCCATAATAGTTGGTACATTTGCATGCAAAATTTCATACATCAATATTGCATCCATTATATAATAATGTACAATTATTTCTTTTTCCATTTTTATAATAATTGTCAACATCATCATTAAATATTCAAGCAAATAATGGTGCTATTTACTTATGTCATGCATTTGTAACTCCTTCATCTTCTTAAGCACCAATCTCTGTCAAGTTTCAGCGGCCCACCTTTTACAGAAAGTAGGTCAAGCAGTATCAGATTATGAACCTTTTAGTCATAAGAATTATTTTACAAAGGAACTAAATGACTAAGCTGACATCATTTCAAAGATGACTGACAAGAAAGGTCAAGGTTAGCAGATTATCAAATTATTGCTTCTTGTCTGTTGTAATGGTTGGCAGAGAAAGGAAGTGACAATGTTTGTACTTAGCATTATTATGTCATCTGGGAAGAGTTAAGAGTTAAAAGTTATTTATCTTATTGTTTAAAAGACAATAAAAATAACAATAATCTGAATAAATGACTATAATTTTAGTTAAAACATAATTGTATTTAAGTGTTTTTTAAAAATCAAATCAAATATTAAGTATTTTTTTAAAATTAAATTTTCTTTTAAAACTCACAAGAAATATTGAAGACTGGAGAATTAGAAAGAAAACTGCTATAGAAAGTAGTAAATGATAGTGAGAAGAAAGGACTAATCATCAATTGTAAGAAAACAGATTGTATGGTTGTCAGCAAAAAGAAGGGCCCAACATGTGGATTACAAATTTGAAATACCAAAAAAAAAGTAAAAAAATTTAAATATCTAGCAAGTGTCTTTAACAGAGAACAAAAAGTGCAACACCAAAAGCTGAAGGCACATCATGATCATGAAAGATACCTTCCAAAAGTTAAGCAAAATATTAAGAAAAAAGAAAATCTCTTTACAAATAAAAAAGAGTTTCATTATGTAATACTGGTCTTCCTGTATTGCAGCGAATGCTGAACAATCTGCTCACAGATGATGAAGAGACTTGAGACAACAGAAATGTGATTCTACAGAAGGATGCTGAAAATACCATGGACCAAATATGTGAGCATGTTCCTCTTGCATTCAATATGTCCTGTAAGGTCAAAGTTTCTAAGTTTTCTTAGCTCAAAATTTTAACCATCTCTTTCTGATGTTAAGTGTCCTTTCTGTTTCCATTTTCTCTAAAAATTCATCATTGCTCACATGTTTAATCCATGGGATTTTTGGCATCCATCTGTAGAATCACATTTTTGTTTCTGTCTCTTCTTCATCTTTGAGGAAATTGTCCATTATTCACTGCCATAGAGGAGGACTGATATTAGATAACACTTCAGTACACTTTTCTTTGTTTCTAACAAATTATTTATGTTACTTAATGCTTTGCTTATATTTTTGTTACATAAAATTTGTTCCATCATGGATTTACTCAAGCTCACTAGGTAGGTTATGTGTTGTTTTCCTCAGGCACTCTTAACTTCAATCTGTCCTGTGAGTATCAAATTTTCCAAGTTCTCTTTCCTCATTATGTGCCCTAGAAATTTCAATTCTCTTTTTCAGATGTTAAGTATAAGTGTCATTTTTGTATCCATTTTCTGTAAAACTTTGTTGTTGCTCACATTTTCAGTCCATAGGATTTTTGGTATCCATCTGTAGAACCACATTTCTATTGCTTCAAGTCTCTTCTTCATCTGTGAGGAGATTTTCCAGTATTCACTGCCATGTAGAAGTTATATAGCTGTTCAGTTTTCCTTTCTAACAAAATGTTTCTGGTTCTTAATACTGTGATTAGCTTTTAGATGACATCTTTCATTATTAAAATGCACCTTTGGATTTCAAAATTACTATTATAAATCATTTAAACATAATAAATTACCATATTTGTTTAACTTAAAAGCATTTAAGAAACATTTTTTAAAACAGTCTAAAAAAATATTTAACCTAGAAGCATTTTTATCATATCCCTACTATTACTGACTTATACTATTCTAACTAAATTTTGACTATTATGATACTTTAAATGGTTGCTTACTGAGTTTACTGTTCTAAATACTTTTATGAAAATAAGAAATTGGAAAATTAAATACTCTCATGTTATAAATTTTTAATGTTTAAATGTCATAATGTTTTTTTTTACTTTTTAGTATAAAAGAATTTCATATTTGTTTTTAATTTATTTTAATTTTAAGGAGTAAAAGATCAAAATAATTATCACTGACTGTCCATCATCTAAGACAATGAAAACTGTTTGGAACATGGTTAAGTCTAAAGCATAATCTTCTTGAAATTGATGTTTAATCCTTTCTTCTCACTTTCCTTAACTACATTCTGTAGAAGTTCTGATAGTTTCTTTTCTATGTCTGTTATCAACATGTTCATCTGCATATCTAATGTTGTTAAGATTGTGGCCACTAATAATTGATTCTGGGAGGACTTCTAATTCTCTCAGTATTACTTCCCTGTATAGGTTGTATAAGTCAAGTTAGAAAACATATCTTACACTTCTTTCTTTTTTCTTTTACATTTACTGAACTCATTTTGCATGCAGGTGGTTTGCTGTCAGCATAGACTCTGGATTATTTTAATATCCTTCTCAAATATGTCAAGGTTACGCAGGAGTTCTAATTGTTCTTTGTGATGAATTTTATCAAATGCTTTTTTCATAGTCTACACATATTTCTGCATTTGTATTGCTCTTTCTGATATCATTCTGAGCATAAATATTGTATTCCTTGTATCTTTAATGAATCCACACTGTTCTTGTCCTATTTCTGCTTAATTCAGCTGTGTGGTCTACTCATCAGAATTTGGATGATAAGTTTTGTCATATGGCTCATTAGGCTGATTGTCTAATGGAGTTCACATTCACTTGCACCTGGCTTGTTAGGCAATGCTATGAAAATGGATCTATTTAGGTTTTCTGGTATACCACCGCTGTTGTATATTTCATTGATTATGTCTGTAGTCTGTAATCTTGTCAATGTCAAAATCATTTAAGGCTGTCAGTATGAAACCATCTCTTCTCCCCCTAGCTATGGGTTAATTAGTAAAACTTGTATCACTAAACAATTATTATCTGCAAAAATAAAATAAAATTGCATACAGATTATTTAAATTCTGACATTAAATGACACATAGAGGTTGCTATGCCACTAAACAAAATCAACCAATCAACCAACCAAATATATTCTGTGCTGTATCTTGGCATTGTCTTTTGTCTCTTTTTCCTCATGTTGAGAATTTCACCTGTTATCCATTCTATTTTATTTGTCTATTTTTCCTTGGGATGATCTGAATTGGTGATGTTACTAAACCTTCTTTTAATGTGTACCACTTTGAGTTTCCATTCTGATTTTGTCCATTCTACCTGCTTTTAACACTGTCCATGTATTTCCCCTTCACATTCAGGTCATTCAGTATCCCACACTGCAATTTGGATGCTGCCTTGTCCCTCTTCAATTTCCATAGTTTACATATCACTGGAAGATGGTTGCTCTTGCATTCAGGGTATGTTTTGATGTGTCAAACTGCATTCTTGAATCTCTTACTGATAGTTTTATAGTCGATTTGTTTTTTTCATTTCTCCTCCTGGGCTTCTTCATGTCCATATGTCTTGAATGTTCTTGAAACCAGATGTTAGCTACTACCTGATCATTCACTGTGCCCCATTGGAACCATTTTTCTTTACATTCATTACCAGTTCCTAGTTCAAATTTGCCATCTATTTCACATCTATCTCCTTGCCTACTTTGTTAGAATTCAGGTCTCTTGTGATGATTGTAATTTCTTGCAATTTGCATTTAGCCTTGGTATTGTCTAGTGTATAATAAAACTTTAAAATTTCTTCTTTTGTATTTTGTGTTCTTGGTGCATAAACAACTATGATGGATATGTTGAAAGGCTTCCCTTTCAATTTAATTTAAGAAATTTTTCAGATAGTTGATAGTATTCCAGAACACATTTTTCCTGTCTTGGTTTAATATGAGTCCTACTCCACTTTCATTTTTCTCTCCACTTGCATATATGATCCTGCATTTGTCACTGATGAAATCTCCATTGTTTTTCCACCCTATTTCACATACACTGAAAATACTAACACTTAACCTGGTCATTTTCTACTTTATATTTTTTCACTGGTGACATTGATTTAGTGTTTTGATAATTCCATGTCCCAAGAATTATTTTTGTTTGATACAAACAGGGACTGGATGATGGTTCAGTGACATCTGTTGCTCATTTCTTTGCTTACTGAGTGAGAGATCAATTCCAAGAAGTTTAACCCATTTTACAGCATTTTTGCTAACATTTGGTTCATGACAGTCACCTGACTGTCATCAACCAACATGTACATGTACATGCCTGTCCTTATCAAGTTAGGAGTTAATTCCAATGGACTTAACCCACTTTCACATTTTTATCTTTCATTGTTAAAAGCCATGAGTTTTCTTGAGATGGATAGAGAAGAGTTTTCCCATTGCCTTCTCCATGGTGATTTATTGAGACACTACCTTTAGTTAGCTGACCATTGAATTGTCAAGAAGTCTTCTGCCCAAGTCTTCTTTACATTAGTTAAAATGCTAAACAATATTTTTATTTTTAATTCAAAGTAACTTCTTACCTTGATTTTCTCAAGTTAATAGTGAAAGAGTATTTCAATATTTGATCACACCCCAAAAATTTCATAGCTGATAATAAGAAACTTGAATTTAACAATAAAAATTTATATTTTTTTTCTAACTTCTTGTGCCTATTGGTAATGGTTGGATTGGGAAAGCATATCTATGAATTTAAATTATTTTTATTTTTTTAATAAAACATGTCAAGTGACAAGTTCTTTCCAAACATAATACAATTCTGAACAATATTATTATTTTTTAATATTTAAAGTAACCTTGACAAGTTTTATAGCTAATAATAAGAAGTGAATTTAAAAATAAAAATTTAAATATTACTTATTAATAATGAATTATTAGTAATATTTTACATAAAATATATTTCTTATTGTAGCATGGCAGCCTTGTGCCATACTATGGCAAGCTTTGTAGTGATTTTCCAAGCATAGCTTAGATGTGGCACAAGGCTGAAAGTATGGAGCACCCAGTGAGGATTGAACTCACTATTCAGTCATAATTGTTCTAGCGAGACAAGCTTGTATATATAGCTATATAGCTAAGTAAAGCCTGAAAACATGTGACATACTAAAACAAGCATAGTATATATATATATATATATATATATATATATATATATATATATAAAAAAGAAAGAGGTTATAGTGGTTCCAACGAGAGAAAAGTGTGTATATTAAAAGAAGAGAAGAGAGGTGCATAAACGTTTTTGGTTGTAATGTGGATTTTTTTTTAAAAATATTATGCTTTATTTTCCATAATTTTACTACACGTGTTTCTAGTCTCACAACCATCTTCAGGTAAAAGGCGGAGATTTCCAAATATTATTAAAAATAATTTTCAATGTTAAATATTCTCGATATGAGACATTCTCTGTTTTTGTGTTAGTAATCTGAATGTCTTTCTTGAATTGGCAGTGAAGAGTTCTGCGCAAAGTGTCATAAAACAAGATTTGGTCCAAGAGAAATGATGAATTACTTATCGGCATTTTATCTTTTAATGTTTTAATGACCCCTGTGTGTTCTTAGATCTGTTTCCATTTTCGTGTGTTTCTGTCAGCATGCGTGTATATATGCGTGCATATATTCCCCCTCCATACATATATATTCCTTCTCCTAGACCAGTTGTGGAGAGTCGTTTGGGGACCTTGTGGCACGTAGTGCACCAGGTCTCTGTATTCGGCCCTTCAAAAAGTGTGGATGGTCCTGCACAAAAACTTCACCACTATAATCAAATCTCATGTGCTGTTGTTGGGCTGTTGGTTTCCTAAAAACTGATCTGCTTGACCCTCATACTTCGAATTCAACAGGAGAGTCGAGTATATATATATATATATATATATATATATATATATATATATATATGTGGATACTTAAGTAAAGATGTGGAATATGTTGTACTGAAAACAGTAACAGTTGGGCTCCAAGCCAAAATAAATAATAGAATAATTTAGGCGTTGAAGTTTTTGACATGATCTTTCAGATCATTGCAAGATTACAGATATATATGAAAATTGAATGCATATATAAACACATGAGGCTGAGTTCTATACTTGCAGTCAGTATGTTGAGTCAGCACATTGACTCATGAAAAAAAAATCAATTAACCAAACTCGTAATAAAGATTTGATAATATTGAGAGGTTCAAAAGTATTTGGTTTCATGAGAAATCCTTTAAGAGCTTGAGCAAATCTTTTTCACACTATACCACAGGGATCTATTCCTAATTCAATACTTATAAGTTTATGGCATTGTGCCAAATTTTCCTCAAATAAATTTTGAAATATCTTAAAGTGTCATAATAAGGTACACATGTATAAGATCAACTTCTCAGGCACATGTACTCAGATTAATCTAATTTCCAACAATCAGTTTCTTTGTATCTAAGCTTAAGTAATACAATCTAGTTGTACTTCAAGTAATCTAGGAGGTACCAATTTTTGCATCACTTTATGTCTTGTGTTAGGTGATGATAGATACTCTTATCTCTGTTTTGATTAATAACATTATCTGTACTTGTCTAGTTTTTTATATGAGTCTAATTTTACATCTTTTTTTTTTCTCTTTCAGCTTGTTAACTCAAATTTCATTCATCAATGAGTAAATGACTTGTGATTTCCTGATGTTGGATTTTTTATATGTTTCTTAAAGAAAAGAAAGATAGATAGATGGAAAGAAGGAAAAAAAGATGAAAAGAAGGAAAAAGGTAGAAAGAATGTATTGTAGGCACTGCTCCTAGTTAGACTAAAATCAGTGGCAACAATATCTTGCACATGTTAGTGACAAGTTTAAAGAAAAAGAATAAATTTCAACAAGGTGATATTTTATTTTTATATAACTGAATAAAAAGACTGAAAATACATTAGTATGTATGTAAAAGTAAGAAGACATTGAAAGTTAAGTATTATGTGGGTGATATACATGTGTGCATGTGTGTGTAACCTACGGGGCTAGATTGTAGAGTGCTCAGTTATTGTTTGTTGTGTTATATTAGGAAAATTAATGACAAAGTGGAAAAGATTTTTGTGTGATATGGTTTTTTCTTTAGGACTTCAACAGACTAAAGTGATATCCATTTCTCAACAAATAAATATTTGATATTCATTGACCAAATAATCAGTAATGTTGTTGGTTGAAATTTATAAAATCTTTCTCATAAACATTTTTTAGGAGAACATTTTTTCAAGTCCAGTAGCTTTTATTACCTTTCCAGTATTGATGGGGGTTTCTTTTAAACCTTCTATTTGAAGTTGTGTGAAATGTTAACATCTTGATTATGTTGATATTTTCTCTTTGAGTTACATGTGCTATCTATTTTAGTTGTTGCTGCTGTTGGTAGTCCTCAAGTGATGTGGCTTCTGTTATTTGATACAGTTCTTTGTGAGTCTGTGTTGTCAGTCCATAATGTTCAAAGTGTTGTCATTGCCAAGATCCACAGATTTCACTTGCTCAAAAACATTTTTAATCATTGATCTTAGAAAGTGGTTGTATATAGCTGACAGTTTAGATATTTCTGAATGGATTTGGTACCATGTAGTTTTGCCAATTTCATTTAGTTTATTATTTTTTATTTCTTCTTTGCTGATTTCTTCCTTTATGATGATAGTTTTGATTAAGTAAACTAATTCTTTCACAGAAGAGCCAAAGACATTGATTGCATGGTAATGTTGGTGAAGGATGAGGTTGATTTTGTCAAGCCTTTCTCTCTTATTGTTTGACTTCTCCTTTTTCTCTTCTGGTGGCTTCAAAGTTTTTGGTTCCAATAGTGATGGAACACTGCCAGTTGGTATGATCACAGGCTTGTGTTTCAAATGACGTGGCTTTCAGTGTTGTTTTGAGTTGGTCCTTCAAAGCAGGGCAAACCTATGGTCATTTCCCTGAAGTTATCTTACTGAATAAAACTTGACATGGAAACCTTGACTCTTCCATTTTTGTTGAATATCCTAACCATCAAAGACAATGTTTCATGATCAGTGATTCAATGCTGTGATTTTTGACTCTTTCCAGGACTTTGGTGTTGGTCATATAGTAATTCTATTTGATGTTTAAGATTGAATAAAGCTTTTGCTGGTGAAAGTGTTCTATTTTTTGCATGTTGTGGCAATATAGAGTCCAGGTTTCACAGTCATATAACAAAGTTGAAATGACAACAGCATTATAGATCATAATTTTTGTTGTTAAATTCAGATCTTTGTTGTTGAAGATGCGTTTGATAAGTTTTCCAAATGCCCTGTGTGCAGCTCCAATTTTGTGTTCCACATCCTTTTTTGAGGTGCCCTTGTTTGAGAAAAAGCTGCCTAGATATGAAAAATGCTCTACTTGTTCAAAAGGTGTATTGCAGATCAAAATCTGGTAAGATGGTAGCTGGGAATGGCTGTTCAAGGACCTTGTTTTTCTTGATGTTTACTGTAAGGACAAAACAATGGTAGGCCATAGCAAAGTTGTTCACAGACTTTTAAAGTTTTTCTTTTGAATGACAGAGGGCAGCATTGCCATTAGCATATTGAAATTCTGAGATGTGTTGTATGCGAAATGCACATCCAGACATATTGTCATGCATTGCTTGAACCAGAGAGATGAAGTGGTCGGGACATTCAAAATGATAAAGAACCTTCCACATAGAAGTTCTTGGAATGCTATCAGAGGCCTTTTCTAAGTCACAAGAAACAAGGAAAAGGAGTTTTTGTTTTCTGTTTTTCTCTTGGAGTTGCCTTGCATAGAAAATCATATTGATTGTATCATGAGAAGTATGGAATTCACATTGAGATTTTGGTAGGATCTTTTTAGCGATGATCTGGAACTGATTTATAAGGACTCTGGCAAAGACATTTCCAGTGATGGAAAGTAATTATATTCTTCTATAGTTCCCACAAGCTTTTCAATCACCTTTTTTGAAGATCATTATGATGACTGCATCTTTCAGTTTTTTAGGAACTTGTGGAAATCCCTACATCTTCAAAATGAGGGTGAAAATGCAGGTTTGCAAAAATAAGCCTCCATGTTTGATCAGTTTGAAAAGGATGTTGTCTGGACCTGAGAATTTCCTTGATCTCATTTCCTTTATAGCTTGTGTGAATTCTTGAAAAGTAGGCCTCATATTCCTCCATAGCTGAAGAGGATGATTTGGAACATTTTTCAGGAAGTCCACAACTGTGGTTGAGTTTCTATTTAGGAGGATGGAAAAATCTTCCTTCCAGCATAGGAGTATGTCATGTGGATCAGTCAGGATGTTTGTATTGTCAGCTGCTAGAAAGGATCCAGTTGATGTTCATACTGGTCCAAGTTGTTCCTTTATTCCAGCATAAAAATTTCCGAGATCATGTACATCTGTGTAGCCCTGAAATTCAACTGCTTTTTGTTGCCACCAAATGTTCTGCAGTTCTCTTACTTTTGCTTGATATTCCTGTAGTAACTTCTGGAAATGCTTCTTTTTGAGACTGGATCTTTAGTCTTGTTCATGAGTCAGACAAGCATTCATTTTTTTGCCTCAGTCAGGTTGTTGATTTCAATATTGTTTTTATAAAACCAGTCTTGATTCTTGGTCCTGGTGAAGCTGATGACAGTGTTTGCTGTTTCTGTGACAATATCATAAATTGTTCTTCATTCTTCATCAACAGATTGGTTGTTGACTGGATTAGAACTAAGTTCCTGATTTATTTTGGCTTCAAAAGTGGTTGCAGTGTTGATTATGTAGTTTTGAGATGTCAAATTTTCTCAGATAGTGATTGATGCTGCATTTTTGTTTCTTTTACAAATGGTGATTCTCATGTATATAGTGACAAAGTGATGATCTGTTCAGCAGTCATTGGAATTAAGGCCCACCTTGGTGACAAGGATACCTATTTTGTCTTGTTGCTGTATGATGGCATTGTCTATTAGATGCTAGTGCTTGGATCGGAAATGCATTCATGTGATCTTGAAGGGAATGGGAAGTTGAAACTGTGTATGATAAATATACATTGTTCTCAAAGAGATTTTATATACTACTATGTCATACAAGATATTATATACTACAAATATGTATACAATAAACAGTGTGAATGGATGAAAATTGATAAGATCTTACTTGTGATATTTCTCAAAGGAAAAACAGCCAGTCTCATGGTGTATTTTTCTTTTATTTGTTGGGACCATGTAGTTTTCTCTGCTCTCTTAACCGCATATCTTCCTTCTTCATCATTTCCCAGCTGTCACATGACCCTTGTGAATTTATCTTACCCAAAGGGAGATAGTCACTTTATGCCTCCTTACAATACATGGATTTACTGAAATTCTCAGTGAGTGAAATATATAAGACCTTTTTTTTAGATTTGTTAAGCAAATAAGTCTTTATCAAGAGGTAGATTTCAGGATTTTATAATAATTTCTTTTCTTCTATTTTTTAATTAATCTGTTTTTGAGTTTGACTACACTATCACCACTATTATGATCTAAATACCCTTAATGCTGATATTATTTTTTGACTATTTTTTTTTTTGTTGGACAGTCTAATGGTGACTATTCTCACAGCTACTGTGATGTCACCTCTGGACACTTTTGTTCAGCTTGAAGGCTAGGATGTATAAAAGATCAGCAGTTGAGTTACATCATGAATACTTAGTGCCAAAGAGGAATGAGCTAACAGTGCAAGAGACTGTGTCTGGTGTGTCTAGTGTGAATTATTTTTACCCTCATTCAACTTTCTTCAGTGGTACTTATCACCAGATGGGTTTTGTCCTGTTGATAAATTGGCCATTTGTAACTGTAACTGAGATTAGTACAGGTGACACTACTGATGCATTTTAATAGCAGTGTTGTGCTGACTAACATGCATGTCTTGGATATGTAGGATGACTATAAGAACTGAACAGTGAATGCAAATAATTGTCAGTTTTGGCTTTACTAACAATATAAAACTTTGTTGATGTGGACAACTGTAACAACAGCAACATTCAGTTTGGTAAGACTTTGTTGAAGTTGTTGTGAGTGACACATAGCATAAGACTGGTATTATGGTTTAAGTAACTTGAAATTTTTGTTACATTATTAACTTGACACAAATACATTCAAAAGCAACAAGTGGTACCAATTATTTGTTAAGAATATTGCATTCCAATCTTCCCCACATATGAGAGTGTATTGAATAGTTCTCAGCAAAGCCAAGAAGAAGTTCCTAAGTAAATTCTGATGTTTGTTCATTTTGTCAGAAGTGGATAAGTGGATAGGGCTGAGAACATTTCAGCACCTCTCATATATAACAACTTGACTCTCCCACCATCATGATATGGCTTCCCTCTGTCTTTTCTACAAATATTTTCATTGCAGTTGTTCTAATGAGCTCTCCCTGCTGTTACCTAGACTGCATGAATTTAAAGCATATCACTAGATTGACAATTATGTCCCATCTTTTTACTGTTGAATTAGCTATTGAAATAGTTTTTTTCTCACACTTCTTGCCTGTGGAACTCTCTTCCGATTTCTTGCTTGCCTGCCACTTACAATCTCCAAAAAATTAAATGCAATGTCAATCACAATCTTCTGTCTTCTTGAGTTCTGTTGCCGTATGGTCTTTTCTCCTCACTAAAGTCTACTCATTCTCTTTCACTAACCCTTGCATCTTAGTGTCATTATCACTTTGCTTGATTAAAAAAAATCAACAATAAACTAGTGGCCAAAAGAAGTATAACATTTTTCCTTCATTGTATTTTTGTTGCTTTTACATATTCAAATATAAATGACCAATATTTACCTATCTTCAAATCAAGTTTACAGTCTCAAATATAAATGATAAATATTTGCCTATCCCCAAACCAAGTAGGTGTTTACAGTCTCAAATAGAAATGGCTAGTATTTACCTATCCCTGAACAATGTCAATGCTTACATACTCAAATATAAATGGCCAATATTTGCCTATTCTTGAACCAAGTAAACGCATATAGCTGCAAATATGAATAGTAATTATTACCTATTCATTAACCAAGTAAATGCTTATAGACACAAATATAATATAATTAAGTCTGATTTCACCATTGAATAAATCAGAAAGTGTTGATCTTGTACAATCAACTAACCAATCAATACAATCATCTTGTTTTAATTTTTAGATGAAGCATTGCTATTATTATTATTAATTTTTGATCTGCCTTTCTTTCTTTTGATTTCTCAGGTCATTTTTATATTTATTCTTCATTTCCAAGCTACACTGTTTACATAAATCATAGAATAAATGTAAAAGTTCCAAGAGAATTGAAGTAAAAAGCACAAGAATAATATGAAAACAATACAAAATAGTCAAAAATTAATAATGATATCAGTGAATTTCAGATGACTTTAAACTGTTATATCTACAACTACTCAGACAATAAAAATAAGATGAAAGATATCTTTTTCTTCTATGCTCCATATCCCTTCAGGAAATGGACAATCATAGCACCCCACAATTTCCTGTCCTTTGTAATTCTTAGTAAACTTGTCTTTTTACTATATTTCCTAAACTCTGTTCTGCCATTTACACAAGCTTGTTAGGTTGGTTATGTGTTGTTTTCCTCTGTCCATCTTGTTTTTAATATGTCCTGTACATATATACATAACTGTGTTTTTTTGTTAAGGTATGACTAGGATTAATCTCACACAAAACAAAGTGGATCCTGCCTGATAGAGAATTTGTCATAATGATATAGGGATACAAAAGGCAATTGTCTCCCTTTGGTCAAGATGAAGTCACGTGGGTCACATGATAGCTACTTAGTGATATCACTTCATAAAGTGTCAAAAAAATGGTTATTCAGTTAGTCAGCTTTCTGGAGTCAAACCGAGCAGTTGCTTTTTTTTTTTTTTAGCTTGGGCTGAGGCTAAATATGCTTACTCCAGCAGCTTACAAGTCCTTGCTTCACCATAAAAAGAATCTCTGGCCCGCAGTCCGCATGTTGAGAAAAAGCCAAGACTCACTGTTTCCCTTTTTGTGGAATATATCCTCACTAGTGACAGAGAAAATAAATCTGGCCTGCTCAAATCTGGAATCCTAAATATGGTAAGACCCCATCTTTTCATTTTCTTTTCACACTGCTTGTTGTGTAGACATGTATTATAATTTCTCTCTAGATGTAAATATGTATACATAATTTTGTGTATGATTTAGCAGCATACAAATCTTTCTGAGAACAAAGCATGTTTATCATACCTTTTCTTTCAGCTATCTCATTCTGTCCATTAAATAAGGTGTAATTATATCATGCCTATAATAATGACAATAATGGGGGAAAATGAAATGGGAAAATATTCATTTCTTCTATAACCCACTCATTACTGACACCCGACTCAGACACTCATCATAGTCCAAGTACATCATGTGTTTTTATCAAGACACCATCTTTATACATCACAGATTCACATCCCTACTTCTCAACATAGTCACTATCTCTTTCAATGGCAATGTTCCAACCACGAGTGATTGTATATATCTCAGTTTCATAAAACGTAGCTGGCTGTTGAGGTAGCCAATTCCTTACAGCAGTTTTATCATCACCTAACTTAGACTTCCATCACTTTGGTTCAATAAAATAGGCACTGAGGGACTAACATTAGATTAAAATGTATTTTTTTATTATATTAGGTTGTTTAGGATGTAATGCTGCATTTTCAGAAAGGAGATAAAAATCTGTTATATAAACTTGTATATATATATATATATATATATATATATATATATATATATATATATATATACAGTAGCAAGCATAAAGATCAGAATGATGTTAAGAAAAGTCTAAATGTGAAATAACATTTTATTTTAAAGCTTCAAAGAACATTTTATCAAAGAAAAATAAGTATATAAAGGTAAATTATATAATTCCAAAATATAAAGATCAATAAACTTATTTTGATAAAGTTATAAGAATAATTAAAAAAAAACATTTGAAAAAAATAGATGATCAAAAACATCAGAACAATTAACAAAATCATACTATTATAATGGATACATCATATCCAAATGAAAATAATGTTCATAATTCATTAGTACCTGATGTGTAGACCTTTACTTGCAATAACAGCTTGTCATCTTTTGCTACATGAGCAAATTAATGTCTTGCATTCATTAACGGATATTTTCTCCTTTCAAATTAGTCCATAGTTCTTCAACGTTTGTTGGATTCTTTTCCTTAGCTCTTTCATTTAGTAACTTCCAAACATTCTCAATATGATTCATGTCTGGGCTTTGAGCAGGCCACTCCATAACAGTAACATCCTACTCAGAAAGAAATGTCTTAACAGACTTCACTGTGTGACACAACACATTATCTTACATAAATACAACTGGTTGATTAATTGCAGTTCTCAAATTAGGTACAACATGTTTCTTCAATATCTCTTTGTATACAGTTGCATTAATTTTACCCTGTAGCCTAACAAGAGGTCCCATACCAGCAGATGAAATCATGCCAAACACTATCACACTTCCTCCTCCAAATTTAGTGCTGCTTTTAGTGCCCTAAAGTGAATATCGTTCTGTAGGACTGCGTCGAACGAACCTTCTCCCTTCACAACTGAACATGTTAAATTTTGACTCATCGCTGAAATGAACACAATCCCACTGTTCTTCTGTCCATATGACGTGTTCAGTGGCAAATTTCAATAGGCTCATTTAATTCATTTTAGAAATGTAAGGCTTCGCAGAGGCTACTCAACTGTTCAAATTTATTTCATTAAGTCTTCAGGAAATAGTGTGCCTTGATAATGCCAAGGTTAGCATTAGCTCTTTTAGAGATAGTGGTTGCTGTTGCAAATCGATCCTTTTTTGATTCATTACTGATCCATCTGTCTTCCCTTGAAGTAGTTTTCTTAGGCCTGCCAGGTGGTTTCTTGGCTTCACATGACCCAGTTTCCTCAAGTTTTCTTAAAATACTATGAATAAGACTTAGATTTCCCCACAGTCTTTGAAATATCCCTAATCGAGGGTTTATCTTCATTATGTAACTTGACTATCAGTTTTCAAAGTTCCAATGATGTCACATATTTTTTTTCGCCATGTTTACAATGCAAGAGCCAGTAAAGAGTTGGTGTAATTTAGTAAAATACCCTATTTTATATTCTTACCCTAAAAAAATTTCAATAAAGCAAAATAATTATTAAATTTTATGGATTTATTTAATAGTTCTGATATTTTTGATCATCTATTTTTTTCGAATGTTATATAATTATTCTTATAACTTTATTAAGTCAAAATTAATAATTTATTGAACTTTTTTCCTTGATATTTTTTGAATGTTTGTTTTTCTTAACATCATTCTGATTTTTTCACTACTGTATATATATTTTATATTATATATATATATATATATATATATATGAAAAAAAATCATACTGTCGGATCTATTATCCAAACATTTTGAAAGTACATATATATATAAAACATATATATATATATATATATATATATATACACATATATATATATATACAGACATATATATATATATATATTTAAATAAAGTAGGTATAAATAAAGTAATAGGAAAAGTCAATATACAGAAGAGTACTGACAATTCTTTAGCCTAATCAACAAATCACTAAAACATCAGAGTTCTTGGTAAAGACTTCTTGGTCAGGCTGAGTTTTTATCACCTTCACATTGTATAAAAATAATGAAAATAATAAAATAAAAGAGTGGGCAGAGTGGTTACTAAAAGATCTGTGTATGCTAAGAAAATATTCTCCTTACCCTTACAGCACAGTCATCAACCTGAACCTTTGATACAAGATAGGATGGATCCATATGTATTTTTATATCAAATTCTGACCCTAACATTCAAGTGCTACAGTAGAAATCACAACTCATTTGAGCAGGCAACATTTTTCTAATTTTCTATTATCCAATTTTTGTGATTCTTAGTGAATTTTAGACTCAGTTTCTTCTTATCTGACATGAGTGGCACCTGGTATGGTCTTTTGCTGCTGTAGCTTACCTGCTTTAAAATTTGATATGTTATGCATTCAGTGATGCTCTTTTGTGTCCTTATGTTGTAAAGAGCATGTATTTGACCAACTGTTACCCTTCAATCAGCTTGAATGAGCCTGGCCATTCACCTTCAACCTTTTTCTTCAACAAGGGATTTCTGCCTACAGAATTGCCAATCACTGAAATCTTTTTTTTTCTGTCCATTCTCTGTCCACTTTAGAGATGGTTGTGTGAAAATCCTTAGCAGGTTTTGAAATAATCTAATCAGCTTGTATGGTACCAATGACCATGCTGCTTCAAAGTCACTTAAATTACCTTTCTTTCC
>CAHIKZ030001023.1:65000-107500 GCA_903632075.3 Acanthosepion pharaonis | reverse complement strand
ATATAAACAAAAATATAAATCTAAACCAGCCCAACAAAAAACACCTAAACCACTTAACCTTTTTTCCTCCAACATTCATGGTATTCATACCAACTTCTTCAGTATGGAATCGTTTCTTTTCAAAAAGTCTCTGGGCATCCTAACTCTCTGTGAAACTAATCTTAACTCTTCAATCCTGTCCCCTGATTTCTCAATTCCTGGCTATCTTCCTCTCCTTAGAAGGGAGTCTAATGTCCACATGCATGGCCTGGGAGTTTATGTCTGTGAACATCTGCTGGCTAGGGAACTCTCTCTTGAATCTCCAGACCATTCTTACATGTGTCTCTATCTCTCTCTACTTAGCTCAGTTATTTCTTCTTTTTTTACCATTCCCTTTCCTCTCAAGACTGTTGCATGCTAGATAGTATTTCTGATAATATAGACAAGGCCATCTCCTTACACCCGTTTGCAAATATATTTGTGTTCAGTAACTTTAATGCTCACCATAGCAGGTGGCTTAAACACTCTCTCACTGACCTTTCTGGCATCCAAACTCTTAACTTCTCAATCACTCAATCTCTCATGTAAGTGGTTGACTTCCCCACACATATCCCCAGTAACCCAGATGAACATACTTCTCTTCTCAATCACTTTTTTACCTCTATCTCTGACTCTTGTCATACTCTGCCCACTTGTCAAATCTGATCGTGCGATAGTGCTTGTAAACATCTCTTTCCATTCCCCCACCAGCCAAGAACCTACTACCAACAGAATATCTTTCTGTTATCAATGAACAAATTGGGACATTTTCTGTGATTTCCTTTGTAACATCTCTTGGAATGAAGTTTTTATTATACAATTTAAAGAGAAAACCAGTTCCAGAAGTATATTTCTTAATGACTATTACAGCAATACCATCTGGTTCAAATGCTTTATGGGGATCTAGGTTAGAGATTATAGCAGAAACCATGGAAGGTGTTATATGCATATCACTCAACAAAGACCAGTTCTAAGTGGGAAGTTAGGTTAGCAATACTTCAGATGAGTCAAGAGTAGAGTTTAAGGAGAATTTATGGGCAAAGGATTCAGCTTTATCAGCAGAGGATGCTGACACCTCAAATTTGTTGAAGAATGAAGAAATAGAGATCTTACAATTATTTAATACCCTATTAAATAGCTGCCAGTAATCATGAGAGCCAAAGTTGTTAGATGTAATGCTGTACCTCATTCTCTTGGCAAAGAGGGACTTAGCTCCTTCAAGGACTTGTTTACATTTACTACAAAGAACAATGTTGTGACTGAGCTGTCATGTTGATATAGCCAAAAATAGTGGTTCCTGTGTGCTATCGTGGCTGAGAATACTGGTGTGAACCATAGAGAGGTTTGAGGTTTCACCTGGTATTTCCAACAAGGGAAGAAAGCATCCATATCAGCTTTGATCCAAGAAAAAGCCTCAGTGGTGTAATTCTCAATTGGGAGGTTAAGATGTCAATCCAAGGGGCATCACAAGCAAAAGCATGCTTGTAACTGAAAGAAGTCTTATAAATAGAGGGTTTAATAGATGATTGGAATGAAATATGAATAGATACCACAGAGTGATCCAAGTTACCAAGAAGGTAGAGTTGCAAAGCTTGGCAAGAGCAAGGAGAGGAGGTAAGAAATAAATCAAGTAGTGAAGCCTGTTGCTTGGTTTTGCTATGGAAACGAGTAGGGAAGTCCATGATTTGAGTAGGGGACTGAGCAGTGGAAAAATTTAATGTCTGAATACCAGCAACATCAGTACTTTTAGAATGTTTAAGACATGTGTCGTGGTGAGCCTTAAAGTCACTGAAGATAAAGATGTTTGCAGATGGATAGAGAGAAAGTGCTTTTTCTATACTGTCAGCAATAATGTCTAACATACTGCAGTCCTGGGAAGTGTGGGAGTGATAAAGGAAAAAGAGATAGCTAACAGAGTTTAGTAATGAAAGATGGAAGTTGTTTTGGGCCTTGAGAGATAATTATCAGGGCATTGGAAGATTATCCTGGATGCAAACATAAAGACCATGCATGTGAATGCTGAAATCTTTTCAGCAAAGGGGAAGATATCCTGAAACCAAGAATTCATTGGTAGCAATGGATGAATTTAAATTGGTTTCACAAAGGGCAAAGATATCTGGCGACTGTTTGAAGAGAAAAGATTGTATGCTGCAGAAGTTGGAACAGAAACTACAAATAATAGAGAAAGAAAGGTTGAAGGGTGTGTGTAGGTGTTTTTTTTTCTTTGCTGGTTTAGTTGTATTTTTAGTTGTGTTTTCCATGAGATTCATTTTGATGAAAGAGAGAAAAGACCAGCATAATTGTCACTGTTGTCAATGGCAATACAAACTAGCCAAATACACACACACACATATCTATATATCTATATATATAAAATGAAAAAGAGTTATTAAAAGCATTGAAAGCTACTGGTCCAGATAAAATCCCAGAGTTATTTCCTATCTTTGCAAAATTGTTAAATCCACTACCTGAAAGAGAAATCATTCCCAAGTCTATGGAAGGTGTCAAGTATATACCCTGTGGTCAAGGATGCAGAAAAGTGTTCATACCCATCACAATATATTAGTGTCATCAGCAAAATCTTTGAGAAAGAGGGTTGTTGATCATCTCAACAGAGACAACCGCCTGAGTGAAAAACAATATGGATTTCAATCTGCTAGGTGCACTGATGATATCCTAGCATTATCCACAGAATCAGTGATGCATTAGACAATAAATCACCTTAAATATATTGAAGGTCTTTGATAATGTGTGGCATAGAGGTTGCTACATAAGTTTTTCTTAATTATCAAATCCTTCCTAACAGAGAGGTCTATAAAGCTAGTTGTTAATGGCTGGTCCCCTAAGGTGCAGATGTCTCCCAAGTCTCACTTCATGGTCCTACCCTCTTCTGCTTTATATTAACAATCTGCCTAAATGCATGTAAATGATATAATGGTATATTATGTACGGCAAAAACAAAACTAGTAATGTTGAATCATCACCAAGCAGATCTTGAATATTCACCTATCACAATGAATGGGAGTTATCTCAAGTAAGCCCTTGCCTTGAACACCTATCAGGACTTAAGCTCACCCCAGGTCTCAAGTGGAACTCGTATATATGATACATTGCTAAAGATGCTTGAAAAATAGTTAGTTCTTTGTCCCACTCCAGTAAGTACCTGGCTCTTCCTTCTATGCTCTGCCTTTACAAGAGCCAGATCAAGCTAAAAATAAAATACTGCTGCCATATCTAGTCGAGAGTTGCCAAGTGTTTACTCTCCACTCTTGATAGAGTTCAAAAGAGTCTATGTAACCTTGTGGGTGATGAACTATTTTCCATGCTAAAACCCTTTTCCATTGATGAAATGTCACAAACCTCTCACTACTTTATTTCTATTTTCAGAGAAAATGTTCTGACAACTTACATTCATTAGAATTTCACCAATTCCAATGTTCACAGCTAAGATCCACCATACCACATACACTGGGTCAAATCATCCTCATATTCTTTGTATTACATTATTAAAAAGGAAGCTCCCCCTTAAATAGTTTCTTTCTATGAAACATTATTTTGTGGAACTGACTCCTGAGAGGGTTTTTTTGACCATTAGAATCATAACTTCATTAAATCTAGTGTTAACCATTATCTTTCCAACATAGCCTCATAAACTGCATTTCTTACCTCTTACTGCTTATACAGAAAACTCCTTCAGTAAACCCCTACCTTGAGTGACTCTTTGTCCTTGTATGGGAATAACTTTAGTAAAATAAGTTACAATAATACAAACAGAACAATCATCCTTATCATATTTAGAAAAGTCAAGTATTTTTAATATCTAATAAGCTATAAGTAGCAAAAACACTTTACTAAATTAACTATTTATTTAGAAATAAATGGCACATTCATATCCAAAATACAACTCAGAATCACATTAAATTCAAATAATTTTATTTCATAAACTAACATCATCAAGAAAAAGAAATTCAAATAATTTTTTGCCCCATGAAAATGAATCAAAAACACTTTTGTCTCCTGATGAGGGGATTTCAGAATCTGCGAAAATCTGAGTAGAGATAAGTAAAAATTTTATTTATTTATTATTATTAATGAATTCATAACAAAGAATGTAAACCTTTAAGAATAAATGTAAATTTTTCCAAATTTTACATCCTTTGTTGAATGTTATCAGTTTTTGTAATGTGAAATTTTCCAGTAGATATTATATATAAGATCATATATTGAAATATTTATGTGAGGAAAACAATCAGGAAAATCTAGATTATGATTATTATGTTAAGAATAACAACATCAAAACTTCAGCTTCATTATTTCTGTTTGTACTGGAAGAGTTGGTAGCATTAAATGGTGTTGGCTTTTGTTTTCAGAGTATGACAATCTGTTTACTTTGATAACACTATCTTGGCATTCTGTTCCCTCATCAGCCACAAGTCACTAACAATGGAATTGGATTTGTGAAATATCTATGTCTGATGTTGTTACTTCTGTTGAAATAAGTAGTGTTCTTTATATCTTACATGATGGTCTGTATATTCTTGCCTCTGTATGTATATCTGTAAAGATAGTAGCCAGTACCTGTACAGATAAGATCCTACTTTCTATCTGAAGTCATTGCATATTACCTCCTCATTGAACTGTTCAGGGTTCAAATCCAGGTAAAAGCCAAGATTTCAAATGTTGATTTTTAATAGTGACCAGACCATCAACATTTTTTTAATTCAAATTTTTTAACTGTTGCTCACTCAATACAAAGCACAAAAGCCATTAGAGGTAGAGGGCTACTGAATGAGGTTATTGAAAATTGATAATGGTTTATCTTAGATTTGAAGAGCTTAAGATTGTAGCTATTAGGAAAGCACCTTCTTGGGAATCTGTTCCACAAAATAGTGGTTCTTTAGAAGAATCAGTCTAAATGAAACTTCCTCCTTACCAATGGAATACAAAGGTAATGAGGATGATTTGGCTCTGTATACATGGTATGGCAGGTCTTAACTGTTATAGTCTGAACTGGTGAAACTAAGAAATGTTTTAGAAGACTGGTACAGAGGATACAATAGTCCCAGGCATCCATTTCAGGAAGGCATCCAATGAAAGAGTGAACTAAAAATTTAATTTATATTTAATTTGAATAAAGTGATTATTTCATGTTTCATCTGTTTTTACTTATTTAAAATATCTTCCTTTCTCACATTTCTCATTATTAGGGTCTACAGGCCCCGCTACTTGAGTCTTAGGGGCAGACAATGAAGGCACTGGCTTCGGGCATCACAAAACATCTGCATGTCACTGGTTACAGCACAATCTTGTTATTTATTTAGTTTAGTTCCAGGCTTATTAAATATCTACATAAATACACACAACTGATATATGCACATGACAACATGTATTTCATTACTATAAATGTTATATTTACTAGGTAAACATGTTTGAATAGACATCCCTATTTATTTTATGAAGAGTAAAATCAATGTCTACCTACCGAGAGATAAAAAATCCTACTAAAGAAAATGTGCTTCCAACAGGAATTGTACACGTATTCTCTTTTTAATCTGGGAAAGCACTTACAAGCCAAGTATTTATTCTCCCATTTGGGCATTATTATATCCATGATATAATAAGACTGTAGTTCACGGAATAGCTGAAAGAAAAAGGAATAACAAACATGCTTTGTTTTCAGGGAGACTTTTAAATACAAATATATGACTCATCTACTTGGGTGTCTAACAAATCCCTGTTGCAGACAGCTGTTCAGGCAAATTTGCATTTCTTCATCACCACGGAGCCAACACATGAGTTTATAATGCCAAATAGATTATAGTTACAGTTTCTATGAGAAACCACACAATCTGGAAAGCTCAAAAGTTAAACAGAGCCAGCACACTAAAACCCTCAGTCATGATGACTTGTGAATTTGTGTTAGCATAACTATCAGTGGCTTCCAAGCAGTTTCATCTACCCCCATTTCACTCAAAAGGTTTTGAAAATGAGTGGCATGATTTCCAGGTACTTCCTAAATGGTACCACATGCTTGATTGTCTTCCTAGGCTGATATTATAAAGAAGTCACTTTCCTGACTAATTGACCCTGGTAAGATTTGAACTTGGGTCTCAAAGTTGGAATGCTAACATTATAAACACTTAACCATGCACCGACTAAATACAATATACACCTATGAAAATCTATAAACATACATGTATACAAACAAAAATGTACATACAGAAACACATATTCATCCAGACTGACATACATGTGAACATCATATTAAGTCACAATCAGAATTTGACCAAACAGTGATACCCCAGCTTAATTTATTTAGAGTTAAGTCATTTTCGAAGATATGTCAGTTTTTCATATTATATGGAAAAATAAAACTTTCCTTAGGTCATTTTATTCGAGTTTACCTTGGCCGTTAAAAATATTAGAAATGTCAAAACACTAAAATAACAATAAACACATATAAAATCCTATTTAAACAAATATAAAATAGTATTATATATATATATAATCATGAAATCATCAAAAACAAAAAAATATGTTCAGTAGATATTATTTCAAATACCTGCCAACAGGTGACACTCATTTGTTGTTTTCTGCTCCAACACGAATTTTGAATTCAGACTTGTTTACATTTGTGCTCTGCCATGGATGTTCCTTCAATTACATTTCAATCATGATTTAGAATACATTTTTGCCCATGGCTCCAAAGAAAAGTCCCAGTCCAAGTGCTAATTCTAAGCATAAGTCTATATTGCTAGAAGATAAGGTGGAAATTAATTATTTTATTCAGAATACTGTACATCCATATCATAAATACTGTAATAGTCAATAAGGAGTGCTTATTTGCAGTTTATAGTGTAGTTATTTCAACTTAAGTCGTTTTTCAACATAAGTCATGACTTCTGGAACCAATTAATAACATAGGGTGAAGTATACTTGTAATAGCATTTTATCAAGGAGGTGAACCTAATGTTTAATGGCAAAAAGAAAAAAAAACAAACATGTTTCAGCTGTCTACTCTTCAGCCTTCTTCAGATTGTAGGGGTTTTCCACCTGTGCATGCTAGGAGATATCTTCAACATAATGATTCTTGTACTTTGCTATTTTTTTTTTTTTTTTTGCATTCTGCCAATTCTTTCTTACCAAATGAGTCTACTGTTGTCACACTGAAAACATTGATGCTTGTTTGATTACTGAAGTTAAGCAGTGTCAAGCCCGGTGAGTATTTAGATGGTGGACCGCTTGGGAATGTCAGGTACTGTAAGAAATCACCTACAATACAAAGTATTTTTTGCTTTAAGTAACCAACAAAGAGCTGATAAACCATAAATGAATAAATAAATAAATCAATTCTTTCAAAATGACCCCAAACCTTTTGATAATAATCAATTCACTACATGTTTGTATATTTAAACCTATATATAATATTACCTATATTTCTGTAAGAGTTACTTTTATAAATTCCTAAAAAGACTACTTATGATTTATTTTGGCAAATAAGTGTATTAAGCAATGAAGAATGATACTAATGCATATACCTGACACTATCTTTGATTTTTCCCTATACTACTATGGAATGTATTAGATTGGTATAGTCATTATTTTAGCAAAAATAAAGATTCAAGATAAACCTTTAGCAAAACAGAAACTATGATCTGGAATTAGAATGAAAACAGTAATGGCACCTAATCTGAATCCATCATAAAAATCCAGAATGTGGAATTAATAAATGCTAAAAAATAACAAATGGATCAGCTATAGCAAATTTAGTACAAGAAATAAGGAAACTGAACAGAGAATAGACTGCACTAGGAGTAGTTTTGTACAAAATTGCAAAATGCTACAAAGCCAAAACATTAACCTAAAAACTTGAGTCGTGTTCTTAAATAGCCTCATCAGATCAAGCCTTTCATATGACTCTTTCAGAAATATCTAAACTGTCACCTGTATACAACTGCATTCTCAGATCAATGATTAAAATTGCATCAGAGCAAATGAAACCTGTAGGTCTAACTGAGGTCCACCCTTCTTTGAACCTTATGGACTGGCACTATAGAATAACAAATAAGGGCAAAAATATAATTAACAGATGACCTCTTAACTACTTCATGTGTCACACATGGCTGGTAGCATCTCTGTTTGCCACTCTTGCTTGTCTCTTCTGCTTTTAGCCCAGAGGTGAGAGCTTCTATCTGTTTTGACCAGGCTCTGAGACTCTGGCTTGAACATTGGTTTCAGCTAACATCAAAAGTCTCTTTGTGTCAATTTTTTTTGTTGGTCAAAATTATTTTCCAGTGTTCGTTTCTTTTTCATTTCTTTTTTTATAATGGAAGTTATGCATGGAGCCTCCCTGATTTTTTTGTATTTTTCAATCACAAATAAGTAGGCTCTGATCTTGCAAACATCCAACATTTTTCAGCCAGGTTCAGTCTTTTCTTCCTCTTTTTATTTGAAGGTTGTCTTCCTACTAGTTAAGAGGGAAGTTTAGAAAGAGAGAAAAAGTGAAAAAAGAAAGAAGGGTCTTAAAATAAAGTGCAAATGCCTTATTTTAATTTTAATTCTTTTTATTTTTGTTTATATATTTTATTTTCATATTTTATTTTATTTATTTTTTTTATCAGGACTCACTACAGGTCTTAATAGAAATCATTGTTATGGTAACAAAATATTTTAATAATACCTGAAATAAAAGAGAAGAAAAACAAAAAAAAAAACCGACAGAATGATAGAAAGAGAAGACAAAATGAGAAATAGGGAAATTATATCAACCAAGTGAGAGGAAAAAGAGAGACAGAAAAAGAAGAGGAGAAACTAAAAAGAGAAATGGTGTGAGCAAAAAGATAGAGAAAGAAAGAGAGAAATATATATAGAGGGATAGGTGAAGTCAAAAAATGTGGAAAAAGAGAGAGCAAATGAGATGAGTGAAAGGAGGAAGATTGAAAGAGAGAGATAAATAAACAAGAAGAGAAAGAGGGAATAAAAAGATGATGTAATAGATAAAAAGAAAGGGAGAAATCAGAAAGAAATGAGGAAGTGATGGGTATGAACAGAGATGGAGAGAGGAGTAAAACCATGAGAAAAATGAAAGAGAAATGGATGCAAATAGTAAGAGAGATAAAGAAAAAGAGAAAAAAAAATGAGAGATGTTTGTAAAGAGTGAGAGAAAGGAAGACAGAGAACATGACAAAAGAAGAAAGAGAGACAGAGAAAGAAATAGAAAGTGAGAAAAAAGAGAGACATAAACAAAGATAAACAGACAGAGAAAGAAACAAAAACAGAGATAGAGAAGAAAGAGACAGAGAATGAGAGAGAGACAGCAGCAGAAAGAGAAATAGACAGAAATAAGGAAAGAAACAACAAACACAGAGACAGAAAAGAGAGAGGACAACTGGTTTGTGAAGGAATGTATGCTTATTCGTTTGTTCTTTAATCAAAGTCTTGCCTCCCTGCTGCAGACACAGGTTGACCTATTTTATTGAACACCAATTTGAACATTTACCTCTGTACACTTACCCCAGTACCTTAACCTGGCAGCCATACCTTCATCCTCATTTTCTCACCTTTCAAGTCTGCCTCATTTTCATTCATTCATTCATTTTACACCTGATTTTATCCTGAATATTTTGTCATTCATCCCCTCTTCATTCTTTTCGATTTTTTTTTATTAATTACCGTAATTTTTCTATATACGTAATTTATTACACTTTTCTTTTGGAATAATTATTATTTCACTATTTTTTAAATAAATTATATTTTAATTATAGCTGCTTTATTTATATCAATATTATTATTATTAGTAGTAATATTATCATTTTTATTAGATGAAACATTGTCAGTTGTTTATTCTTGACTAGAATTTCTTTCATCTTAATTTTAACTGCTTTATTTACATCAGTATTATTATTTAATTTTCAATTACAGTCAAAAATTCCATAGCTGATAATCAGAAACTTGAATTAAAAAATAAAAATTTTATTAGAAACAAAGAAAAGAGTACTGAACTGTTATGCAATATCAGTCCTCCTATATGACAATGAATCCTGGACAATCTCCTCAGAGATGAAAAAGAGATGAAGCCAAAAAAATGTGGTTCTACAGAATAATGCTGAGAATACCATGGACCGAACATATGAGCACCGATAAGGTTTTAGATAAAAATGAAAACGAAATGACAATTATACTTAGCATCAGAGAGACAGATATAGTTGAAATTTCTATGGAACATACAATGAGAAAAGAGGGCTTGGAAAATTTGATACTCACAGGACAGACTGAAGGCAAAAGGGACAGAGGAAAACAATGCATAACCTTCTTAGTGAACTTGAGTAAATGGATGGCAGAGCAAGGTTTAGGAGAAATAACAAAAAGACAAAATTTATTAAGAGTTACAGAAGACAGGAAATTGGGGAGAGCCATGATCATCAATGCCCTGAAGAGACATGGCACATAGAAGAAAAAAACTATTGTTATTAATAGTAATCTTATCATTTTTATTAGATAAAACATTGTCAGCTAGTAATTTTTACTAGAATTTCTTTCATCATAATTTTGGGAAAAAAGTGGAGTGAGAAAAGTGAGGCACCACACCAAGTAAAGTAATAAAGCCACTAAAACACAAGGGGATAACTAAATATGAAAGAATAAGAAAAAGAAAACATTCTTAAGGAGCAATAACAATAAAAGAAGAGGAATCAAGATGACAGTAGATAACAATTGCATTTAAAATTTTTTGAAGATCAAAGTTGACTGGACAGCAAGAAGCCGAAAGAGAGTTCCACAGGTGAGAAGTATAAGAAAAGAAACAGTTAGCAAAGAAATGATGAGACCTTGTTGCCAATCTAGCCTGTGCTTAAATTCATAAAGTCTAGGTGCCATCGACGAAAGTTTTTAAGGAAAAAATTTTTCTCATACAAACTTTATTGCTGCATTAGCATTCACTGATCTATAAGTTCAGCATTCTAAGATCTACTATCGGCATTACCTGAAATTGTGGCAATACAAAACCCTATATATGCAAACCTTTTCTCTGCATTCATACCTATAATCAAGTTTAATTTATAAATAAGACATTAACAAGGATAAATAATAATGAAATATAAAAATTATAACAACTAGAAGTACTTGTGAAAATGTTGTGGGCTTCCTATTTGAATTTTCTGTGGTATCACAAAATTTAATGCATAAATAAGGTTCTTGTGAGTTCCATAACTACAAAATAACTGTGAAAATTTCCCTATTGCATTGTTAAATATTTGAGCATAAAAATTTTAACCAAATAATGCAATAACAATCAAAAGTATGAATACAGGTCATTATTTAAAGATGTAAGAGGGTACAAATGAAAAGGTCTAAAATTAACCCATTTTTACTGAAGTGGACATTAAATGAATGAGAGCATTATCACATTCTCTATCTCTTTCTTTCTTTTTCTCACTGAAACCAAACAGCATCTCTGATATAGCTTTTCCATCTTTCCTTGTAATCAAAATGGAATAGTCTATTGGCAGTTATTGGCAGGGTGTAACATACATGCTAACTAACTTGATAATTAACAAAGAAACTAAAGAACAAGAATTATAATATGATACACCCAAATAGGAAAACAAAGGTTAGGACTAAATAAAAAGTCAGTGGTGGTCGAAAATGTCTGGTAAAGATTGCCAAGATATGGTCATCCAAAATGTAAGGATTGAAGAAGATAATAAATGACTTGTAAAAGGAGTACAACAATCCCAACAAGGCCAATAGACAAACTGGGAGTAGGCTCTGCAAAAATCTATTACTTAGAAGGACATTTGGCAGATGGCTCCTCTCAGGTTGAGTTTTTTAATACATTCCACATATGACCTGCAATCATCTAAGAACAATCTTGTTAAATAGAAGAAAGAAAGCAATCCAACCTGACCCCTGTGTAAGGAAAATTCACAAACATTAGAACATGTTCTTAGTTCCTGTAAAACAGCTCTTGTCAATGGAAGATATACCTTGAGACACAATAGTATTTTGGATGAGGTGGTCAGAATTTTAAAGAACTATAAAAAGTCTGAGTCATCTAATTCAACCCAGGAATTTGTTGCAGAGGAAGGAAAAATATACATCAGCTCAAAGCAAACAAGCAAATATCTAGCTATACCCAGACAAAATATCCTTAGTTCTGGTGGTGTTTGGGAGATATCTGCAGACCTTCCTGGTTGGTGTAATGATTACCCTAAAAGAATATCAAGTAAAAGTCTGCGACCAGATATTGTTCTTCTATCAAGGGTGAAGTGTAAAATCATCCTGGTAGAATTAACAGTACCATATGAAAGCCGGATGGAACAAAGCCACAAATATAAAACAAATAAATATGAAAATCTAAAAACTGAGCTGGTAAATGAAGGGTATAATGCAATTATTAGAGCAGTGGAAATTGAAGCAAGGGGCTTCATTGCAGGCACCCTATACCAATTTCTGGGCCAAATTGGAATCAAATGCTTTAATAGGGCCGAAAGTATAAAATGCCTAATAGAGGTAACTGAAAATAGTTCTATGTGGATGTGGAAGAAAAGAAATATTCCGTGGTGCATTTCAGCAAACATGACAGCATGACCTGATCCTGAATATGTAATGAGGTTCACATTGTATTTTCAGAACGCAAGCAAGGTTTGCCATTTTTTTGTAAATCTAATTTCACTATTGGATATTTGAACTAGTATATGTATGATACACTAGTTAAACTAGCATATTATTATAATGGAGCTTCACATCAGTGGGGGAGGCTGGTATGCAAGTGAAACCATTGAGAGGAAGGTCCGAAATGGTGCATATTCTCTCCTGATGACCCAAAATTTAAATGAAAATTTAATGAAATCATATGCCGTAGAGAAGCTCTGTGGAAGTGTCACTGGCATGAGGAGCATTATACAATCAGCTTGCTTTCAGGTGAGTTTCAATTACTTTTTAAGTAATTTCCTTCTGACTGATTGTAATAAAAGTTATGTAATGGATAGGAGATTCATTCTTACCGGAGTTCTATGACTTTTTTTTTTATTCCTTCTTAAGTAAAGAATGTTTACCTTTTCACTGAAAGCATTTTATCGTCTCTCTTTGATATATCTGAAATACCAGCACCAGTCATCTTGTGTTTTTGTAAGTAAAACGTATAAATTATTTATTTCTGGTATTGATTACAGGAAACTGACAATAAGTTGGGTGGTTGATGATACTATTATCAACATGAATATAAATTTGTAAATTTACTTTGATACAAATTTTCATGTTATTGCTACCAATATGAAAACATAGACAAAAAAAAAGAAGTAGATTTCCTAGCAATATCTGTCTATATTTCTGAGATGAGGTATTGTAATTATTTACATTGTTCGGACTGTTGTCATATTAACAACATTTCTGGCCTTCTTCAGGTGATTGGAATTTTGAAGAGAGCACTTTATTTCACCCACTGTGGATGTCTCTATTATCTCCCTTTAACTCCCCTCTCCAATTTTTGTTCACCAACCGCAGTAGCCGACTTTTTGGGTCCAGTCATTAGATCCAACCAATGCTTTTATCCACTGGGCCATGTGTCCTTGAGGACATCAGCATATGAATTTTTGGGACTTATAAGCTTAATGTCTCAGTAACCATTTTTGCCAAAGCACATATTGCAGTTTTGTTGTTGTTATTGCTTTTCTCTAGCATTCTGTATTAGTAGTTCCCTTATTATATTTATTTCTATGCTTCAACAGCTGGCTACTGCAGTGGTGAATAAAATCTTGGAGAGGTGAGTTAAAGAGAGATAACTGAAACATCCAGAAGAAGCATGGAACTAGAACAATTTACTGAAATAAAGGGTTCAGTTCAAAATTCCATTCTTCTGAAGAAGGTTAGTGTATACAATGACCCAAAATGTCATAAATATGACAATAAAGATGAGGACAACAGTCCAAACAAAGTAAATAATATAAATAGATTTCCTAGATGTCACAATCAACCTGAGAAAAGTAGATATCAACCATATAGAAAACCCCATTGGCAAACCAATTTACATAAATACATCTTCCAAATGCTCACAAAAATCAAGCAGATACCACAATCAATTAACTGCAGGGCACCTCACAAATCTTCCAATGAAACCATCTTCAACAAAGCTCCAAAAAGATAAGATAAGGTAACTGTCCTAAAAGTAAATTTTGGCAAACTGACATACATACCATGCAGTACAAAAAAGCCAACAGGAAAAGAAACATCATATGTTTGCACCAAAAATATAACACTAATTAAAATATAGCACAACAGAAATATAAACAACAAACCACCTGCACAAATCAATCCCAGCTGTAACTGCAGAACAAAAAACGAATGTCCTTTAAATGACAATTTCATGCAAAACAATATCATATATCAAGCAACTGTAAAATCAGTAGATAATGAAGAAAAATATACATAGGAGTAACTGAGGGACTCTGGAAAAATAGAAACTATGCACACAAAACATTCTTTACAAACAGTAAATACATGAACAGCACACTGCTTTCTAAATATATATGGGAAATTAAAAACAGAACAGTGTTAGAAAATAGTAATAATCTCTTTCCAAGACCAACACAAATTGCTAAACAAATGATCAGAACTTGTCTCAAAATGCAGACATAAAACAAATTTTTACTACATTATTTAAAAATAAAAAAAAACTCCTAATACCTTGTAAAATACCAGCAGGATAAATTCAAATATATATGCTATATACAATGCAGATAATGTAACATACTTTAGACAAAACCAATACTTTAAACTAAACAAATAAGATATCCAACACCAGAGAAAAGATGAAATAAACAAAAAATATAAAGAAATAAAGTAAGTAAATAATAATCAAATTAAGAGACTACAATGTATACATAAAAATAAGTAAAGGTAATAATAAGAATCAACAACAAATAATTACATAATCAATAAAAAATAATGAGTAAAACATAACATAACATTAAAATATTTACAAATAACTGCATTTGGATGCCCAATTATTTCTACTCAGTGGCCTTTAGAATATTTGGAAAAATAGTCAGTACTGCCCACCCAATAACCATTAGGATAATACAATAGTTAGTACCCATAATGCATCATTGACTAGTATATATAAATAGAAACACAAAACATGGCCTGAAGATTATGTTCATGCATGAAACACAATGCCACCACTTGGTGTTGACCTATAATGTGTATATACATGTATGTGTGTGCATATATGTATGCACAGGTATACATGAGTTGGTATGTATGTGTATATGTATGCAAAAGTATACAAAAAAAGCTCTAATATGTGTATATGCCTGGATGTGTATGTATGTGCATGTATAAGCAATATATAATTAAAAAAAACACTCTCTAGTTTTGGCAGACTTATTTAAAATCCAACAACAACAAAGGCTCTAATATAGATATGGATAAAACAAACAGGTGGGCAGGTACTGTCTTGAGCCTGGATATTGGAGGTGATAAAGTAATGTCATTTGATTTGATTTATGGTTGACACTTATCCTCAGAGAACCCAAGGTATTTTTCCTCACATATAGTTTTGTCATTTTTTTCATTCTAGCCTGAGGAAGGCAAAGAGAGCAGCTGCTATTGGTGAAATATGTTGTTAATAAATTTTCCACTTTGTTTTGGATACTATTATACACACACACACACATATATATATATTAGCAAGCAAAAGTTCCAATACAATTTGAAAATAAAACAAGGGATCATTATTATAGTGTAGTGATGCTGTTACCTCCTGCAACTAGGATCTGTAAATGAACTGCAATCATGCATGAAGGTATTTTTTATTATTATTATTATTATTATTATTATTATTAATACTACTTTCCACAGGCTCCAGTCCTTGTCAAGTCACTTCCTCTTTATATAATTTATAATGATAATTATTATTAAGTTTAATTATTAATTTTTTTATTAAAATATGGCTATTGGCATGACACTATGGCTGATAGAGAAGTGTTCAGACTGGTTAAAAGAATTATTGCTTATTCCTATCATTCACTTGTTTAAAAACTCAAGTAAAGCACTTTGTGATTAACATTTGATAAACCTGGAGTTATTTCTCTTGGACAGATATTTTTTTATCAATTTTTATTTAATTAATTCAAAATTACTCAGAAATTGGTGGTTTGATTGAAATGGAAATTGCTTTAGTCTCCATGCTAAAACATTTTAATGGTATTGCACTAAGAAAAATAGCAATATGATGTACTGTTTTTGCTGTGTTATGGTAACAAATATACAATCAGAAATCAAATCATTAAAATATAGATTATTTAATATATGAATTTGTACAGAAAAAGAAATAAAAACCTTCTCTTGAAAAGAAAATGTAAAAAGCAATATTATTTTCTGTTGTCATAAAAGATCTGTTTGTTTAGAATTTTTCTTCTGTTTGAAATAAAGAGATAATGAAACAAATATTAAATTTATTATAGTTATTCTTCTTCAATGCATGTAAATAGTAGATAAACAATAAAACTTTACAATAGTGAAAGTGAAACTGAAAGTAAAAAACAAAAAGCATTTAAAATCAAAATTACAAAACTGAAACACTTGCATTCAAGATATATCCAGAGCTGTTATTGTTATTATTAATTTCTAGACTAAAATATGTTCATTCAAACTTTTTTTTAATGCCACTTTAGAAAATTAGTTCTTATCCATAAATTCTTCACTTAAAAATACTCATGTACTATTATCATCTTAATAACCCCTTTTTCTAATGTTGGAAGAAAAAAATATTCAAACAGGACCATTCATTAGGCTACGGTGACATCAATAATGTCTCAACAAGTAAAGCAGCAATAGCAGTCAAAAACGATCCCCCACTCATACTTCTATTTCCATCTCTGCTTTTATAACTGCAGTAACAGCAACAGGATGACTACTGTTACTACTACTAAAAATAATATTAATAATAATAGTAGCATGTGAGATGACAGTAATAGTCAAAGTAGTAGTTGCGGTTGGCAGTAGTAGCTTAACAATCAACACATGTTGTCGTTGTATAAATCATAATCTGTATAATGCCGGCATGCATTTAGCAGTAATAGCAGTAGTCATGATAGTAGCAGTTGAAGTAGTCAGGGAGCACACCCCACCTTACTCATGGCTTTCTTTGTATCCTTCTCCCTCCCAATTGTTGGTTTATTTGTAGCTGCAACATCATTCCCTGTCTGTTTCTTATGTAGAAAGAGAGAGTGAGAGAGAGAAGCAACAGTAGTACAAGCAAAAGAAGAAATAGTCCTGTATTTTTGTAGCATTGAGGAGAGTAACAAATCCATTTTTGACAATGATTTTATTCTACTGATCATTGTATTTTTGACCAGATTGGATGTAGAGAATAGGAACAGGAACAGTGAATAGTCTCATTATATATATATATATATATATATATACTATGAGATATAAGAATTTTATAGAGATATATACTATGTTTAATACAGACAATAAACTAAAAAAAACGAAAAATCAAATATATAGTGTGAGTCAGGTGAGAAACAAAGTTAATGCAGCTATAAAAATAATGAGAATGACAATAGAGAAAATGATGGACAGAAAAAAGCAGGCCGGAGAATGGAAGAAAATAAAAGAAGGGAAAAATTGACTAGGAAAGAGTAATAGAGAGAGAAAGAGAGAGTTAGGAGGAAGAGGATGAGTGAATGAGAGGCTCATAGTAGCACATCAAATTACAGATACAGAGACAGTAGCATAGACAGGTACAGATAGAGAGAGAGAGAGAGAAAGAAAACAACAAGGAAGATAAAAAAACTACATAAAGTAGAAGGTGGGGGAGAGAGAGGAAGACAGTAGGGAGGGAGAAGAAGGTGAGAGAGGGAGAAGTTCAATAAGATTTACAGAACCAATAAGGATACACACACATGCACACATGCATAGAAAGACTCAAATGCACTTATCTGTATCAATGCCAAGTGATCGCAGCCAATGGATGTTGCTTGGCAGATAGAAAGACTTAAGAAAATAATTATATCTATCTCAGTTTACAAGATGAAGGAATTTAAACATACAGAATCCAAGACAGACTAACTTGTCATTGGTTTCCAAGACTCTACACAACATTTCTTTATATGCTACTAGGGAAGGAGTCTACTAGGCATGCTAATATACAGAGCCACACCATTGATAGCAGCCTTTCGATCACCATAGCAGACACTACTAACATAAAATACCTACATCATTATTATCATTGTCAAAATAAAAGAGAGAAAAAAAGCTATCTTCATCATGGATTTACTGATGAGATATTTAAAAACCTTTTAAGAAAAAACTATGCACCACACTGCAAAGAATCTTGTCTAAATATATAAACACATTGACATATAATATGTTTATATCTCTCCATGAAGTTGGATCCTTTCAGGTATATATATACATATATATATGTAAATATATGCATACATAACATAAATATATTTTTCTATATGTAAAAATACAAACATATATATATATGCATGTGTGTTTGTGTATTTACTCATGTTCAAATCAGTTATATCCTTAATATACAAATATATATTTTTTCTTTTCACTCATTCATACTAAATCCTTCATATTATCATGTGTTATTTTTTAAACAATTCAATGTGGAATTCCAATCTTGGACTTTTGTTTATGGATCTATTTTTTCATTGACATTTCTTTATTTGTGTCAATTTTACAACACCAAAATCTGGTGCTTCCATTCACTCTTTGATGCTTGACATTTTCTAGAAATAATAAATGTCTTCCCACCTTTCCTGAATTTGGGATTCCATTGCAGACCATGAAGCAATTAAACAGAAATGATAGATAAAAAAAAAAAAAAGGATGATCAAAATCTATAAGAATACCATAATGAAAAAAGCTCCCTGTTTTTTTTTTTTGCATGTGACAACTACTAAAACGTACCTCATTACTTATCAATAATTTTAGGTATAATTAAAAATATTTATAATATGGTGATAGCAACAAAAAAAAAAAAAATAGAAATAGCAGTCTGATTGAAATACAGTGAACAAAACATCAGAAATTATCACTCTACCAATATCAACAAAATACAGGACTATCAGCATTAACCAACAACAGGCATATTATAAAAATAATTATGGAAAAATCTACACAAAATCCAATTACATTTTTTATAAAGACTAATATCAGGGAAAAAAATATTTACCAGAACTTTGCCAAAACTGTTTACCAACAATAAACACTTTTCTTAAAAAAAAAAAACAACATTTATTTTATGATTTCTCTCACTTACCAACCTGTGTGTTCGGAGCAAAACTACAGGATGACTACATCTACATTCCTTGTAACTTTAGTTGGTATAGCTTTATGCTTACTAAAATTCCCCATGGTACCAGTGGCCCATAAGGCCTACCCAGAGGAAGAAAAGCAAAGCATAGGAACTTTGGCTGGGGATGTCCAAAATTGGGCAATACTTATTCAAAATTATATACTCCAGGTAAGTAAAAGGTGTTATCAGTATCAAAATAACTGTGAATTTTATACTATGACGACAATGACTTTGTACATTTCAGGCATAAAATTTTATCATAATAAATACAGGTGAAAACAAACACACACACCTTATTTAAACATACAAACACACACATATATATATATATATATATATATATATATTGTTATACACACATAATTATGTATTCCATGTATACAAATACAAGAAAACACACATATATAAATATATATATATATATATATATATATATATATATATATATATATATTGCAAATATTTGCAAATATTTGTAAATATGTGAGTTTCTAATAATAAATTTAATATGCTTGTCTATGTTTCTAAGATGTGGTATGGTAACTATTTACACGATTTACATTGTTCAGACTATTGCCCCCATTTTTATTGTCATATTCACAATGTTTCAGCTGTTGTACACTCTGGCCTTCTTCAGGTAATATATGTTGGAATTTCAAAGCCAACCCTTTATTTAGTCTACCAAGGTAGATTGATCTAGTCCCACTAATTAATTAATATGATTCATTCTGCAAGTTCTTATTTTAGAAACCTGGGGGAACATGATTTTATAAAGTATCTCCACCTTTTTTCACAAAAAACAAATTCAATACAATGTCTTTGGTTACCTGTTATCATGTCATTTCAACTTGATCTCAAAACCTGTTAACAGTAACTTTGATTTTTAAAGAGGACTTTCAGATTATGATCATATACTAGACAGAACTAGGCTTCATAAATATCTACCAATTATAAATATGTGTGTGAGTGCATATGTATTCATGTTTATAGATATTTATATATATATATATATATATATATATATAAATATATGGGCATGTGTGTATATAGCTTTACACCTATAAACATACACTTATATAATGTATGCATAAGTTTATCCATATCTGTATATATGTATATGTGGTGGTAAATAATAACATACATGTATATGCATATTTATGTGTGTGTATGAATATATATATATATATATATATATATATATATATATATATATATATATATACACACACACACACACACACACACATATATATATATGCATGTGTATTTACATATATGTATAATATATGTGTATGCATGAATGTAATAAACCCATGCAAATATACTGATACTGTGTATTTGTGTATATGCATAAATATATCTATATATCTTCTGGCATATATATATGTGTGCGAATGCATATGTGCATACATATATATATATATATATATATATATATATATATATATATATATATGTACATTATAACAATCGTATGTATGTGTGTGTATATATTCTTGCTTATATATATGTGTATGCATATTTAAAGGTGTATGTACATAATTACACATATTCAAACATATATTGTTAAATATAACAGACAACAAATGTTTGATCATGAGCCGTTCTAACTTTTGTATAGTTGCTTTAATTTTAATTTAAAAGCAACTATATGAAGCTTAGAATGGCTCATGATCAAACATAATAGATTTTAGTTGTCTGTTATATTTAACAATAAATATATATAATAGTTTGGATAATAATCTGCTGCCCCAGTATACTAAATCACATATATATATATATGTGTGTGTGCATATGTATATTCTTATATATATGTGTCTATGCATGTTTATATGTATGCATATAATTACATATATACATATGTGTGCATATATAAATTCTTGCATATATATATATATATATATATATATATATATATATATATATATGTGTATATGTGTGTACATAATTACATATACATGTATGTGTGCATGTATGTGCATATACACACTTGCAACTACAAATCTACTTCTGTGCGTGCTTTTCTGTAGATAAAAAAAACTTTGGAAAGACAGTGTTATGCTGATATTTTTATATCTAAATAATCCAAAATGAAATCATTCCAGTTTCTTCCGGAAATACTTTTCCCGGAAATCTGTCTCATTTACTGTAACCATGACAAGAGCAATCACAATAATAGTCTTAATGTTAACCTGCATATTTATGGGTTTTTTTCTTTTATATGTGGTCATATTTCCTTAATTCTTTGAGATGAATAAGGTTTATTTTTCTTTTTTTTTTTTAATCTGATAATTCCAAAATCTAAGCAAAGAAGCAAAGAAACAAAGCAAAGATTGTCAGATTGCTATGTGATATCCATCCTCTTATATGACAGTGAATGTTGGACAATTACTCCACAGATGAGGATAAATCTGGAGGCAACAGGAATGTGGTTCCACAGAAGGATTCTGAGACTCCCATGAACAGTGCAAGTAAGCAACAATGAAGTCTTAAAGAAAATGGCAACAAAAAGAACACATGCTGAGAATCAGAAAGAGATAGATAAAATTCCTTGGACACATAATGGGGAAGGAGGGCTTGGAAAACTTAACTTTCACAGGGCCTATTGAGAGTGAAAGAGATAGGGGGGGAGGCAGTGAGCCACCTACCTGACAAGTTTGTGTGAATGGATAACAGACAGCAGGAACTTTAGCAAAGGGAGAAAAACTGCTAAGAGCCACAAGGGATAGAATGTTTTGTATCATGAGCCATGATCATTCATGCCATGAAAGGACACAGCACAGAGAAAAAGAATCTGATATTAATAAATTCCTTTAAAATTATACCAGTCATAAAATTATTTACATTGATATTATGGTCCTTAAGAGTTTGTGCTAATACTACTATTGTTATTATTATTATTATTATTATCATCATCATCATTGGCTATTGATTTAACTTTATATTATTAGGTATGAGGAGTACTGAAATTCTGTGACATATCTATTTTTCTAGGACACATTATGAGGAAAGGGGACTTGTAAAATTCAATATACAGAATGTATTGTGGGGAAGAAGGGTACTGGGAAACAGTGAACAACTTATCTAAGCAGTTAGTTGTCAGAACAGGGACATGGAGTAACAGTAAAGATTCAAACATTACTTAGGAGTACAAGAGAAAGGAACATGTGAAGAGTCATTATATCTAACATCCTGAAAGGACACAATACATAGAAAATGATTATAACTTAGTATTCTGTTCATGATTCCAGTTGATTTTAGAAATACTGTCATTTGGATGATTTTTATTCTTCCTCAGATTTTTTCCCAATTCTTACAATGGTTTTGCAAAGTTCTTTGGGATGGTTCCAGATACAGCAATAATAATGGTAACTACAGTCACCTTCAGATTTGATAACGTTTTAGTTCTCCTGCAAGTCCAAGATATTTTTTCCAGTTTTTAACTTTCAGTAAAAACAAAATCTTTCTTCCCTGGATTAAGTATGTTCTTGTCATTTATCTTGGATTGGATGATCCATTTACATTTCAAGGACTCTTAAAACTTTACATTTATTCTTTAGAACTGCTTCTGATCAATCCATATACCATTCACTTGCATGGGCAAATCCTAGTTGTTTGCACATTTCTCAATGGATTCCTAATCCTACCCACTCATAAGCATTCACTTATTACATGATTGACAGTCTCATCTCACTCTCATTATATTTGACATTTACTATTCTGCTGTGTCATGTCTTAGATGTAATATAGTGTTCTTAAAGAATTAACAGAGGTTCAGTTTTTTCTTGTCATATGCCATCATAACTAAGTCTCCATCATCTGCATTTCTTTGGGTCTGTCTCTTGAAATGCCCACAGAGTTGTTTGTCTTTTCATTTTTGACTTCTCAGTTTGTAATTTTCCCATCCACATTTGTCCTCTTATCTCCTCTTATTCTACTGCTTGGCTGTCATGATACATCTTTTGTGACTCTACCTTGTAGATCTGAGGATAGCTAGAACTTTGAAAGTGACACTAGCACAGAGGTAGAGGCCCAGACTGCACAGGAACTAGGACCCTAGCTAAAGACCATAATTGATAGTGAATAGTTTTTGTTCAGTAGTACAAGAAAATCTAATTGCTAATAAAAATAGTTACACTAATTTCCTTGAGAGCAAAGTCAACACAATTTCAATAATCAAAACTCTTTTTTTTCTTTTTTTACAGTGTATCAACTTCTTATTATTATTCTTCTTCTTCCTATCATCATCATCATCATCATCATCATCATCATCATCACCGACACCTCCTCCTCCTCCTCCATCCATCCATCCATCCATCCATCCATCCATCCATCCATCCCCATATTCAGACTATATGTCTGGACATAATCACTGGAGATTGAGTAAGAGAAAGTCTTATCAAATCTCAATCACCTTCTCCAGCACAGCCATGTTTCAATTCTTTCTCAAAGACGAAATTCATCCTATCTAAATTTGGTTATTTTTTAGCATAGTTCTAAGTATGTCAAGGTTATGGAAACACATCTAAACTTTATACTGAACAAATTTCTTAATTCCAGGATAAGGATCTGCTATTGTTCATTCATCTTCAACCTGTGATCCATTGACACAGCAATATACATCATCTCACATGTCTTCTTTTTACAGTTTCTAATTATCAGATCCAGTTTTGTTGTTTAGATGTCAAAATCATACATGACCTCAGATAGATACTGTATGTTTATATGGCCAAATCAAAGACATTGAATAATTCACATTGTGGATTAGGTTGATAGATTTTAACCATTGTTGGATTAATTAATGATGAAATCTATCTTTTTTAATATAATTGATATATAGGTAAACATTAGTCAGGTTTCTACTTGTCTATAGGTAAATATAGGCTATATTTATACCTGAATCTATAGGTAAATATTGACTGTTTATACTTGAGTCTATAAGCATTTACTTGATAGGTGAGCATTTGGGGAAGTTTTTTTTCTCTTCAGGGAAAGCAGTTGGTTTATTCTAAACCCTGCCAGTAGAGTAGCATATTATATTGTGCTACTATTGTTATTTATATTATTATTCTACTTGCTTGTATGTACATCCATTATTTTTTAGAAAACTTAGGATCAGAATATAATATCTAATTTATGCTTTTTAACTAAGAAAACTACATAATAATATTGAACTGAAAGGAAGTTAATCAATGTCAAGAATGGTCAGTATAACAGAAATCATAATGAATCACCAAAGTTAAGCACTGTTGAGCTTGATCAGTACTGAGATGGGTGACTGCTTGGGAATACCAGGTGCTGTAAACGTGGATATGCAGGTGGTATAATGGATAACAGCTCAGAATGAGAAATTGGAAAGCTGAGTTTGAATTCCAATTGAATTTGTTATATTAACTTACTTGCTTGCAAGTACTCTTGGAAAAGGTATAATTTCATCTCTTCTCCCTCCAGCTATGGGTAAATAAGAAAACAGACTAGACCTTTGGTTGGCAAACAATCTAGGAGAAGGAAAACTCTGAGTTCAAACCAATCTGGTGAGGATTGGCAAAGAGTGGATGAGTTTCTTATAGGAGTCAACAGCTAGGAAATTGAGAACTTCTATTCAAAAAAGCCTGTTATTTTAGCATCATCTGACATGTGGTATACAGTGCACCAATACATGACATTGTGTTATGATAGAGAAAGTGAAGTGTACATTGCAGGTCACAGGCAATTAACCACTTTCAACAATACCCTTGTGCAGGTTCAATAAAAACTTAGAATTTACTGAACCCTCATCCAGTGTTTACAATGGGAGAATCCATCCATATATAGGAGGAATAGATAAACAAGAGAAAGGTTAACTTGCTGGAAGGATATAAAGAGATGATGAGTAAAAGATTGAAAGGTAAGCAGGGATGGAAATGAACAGAATTAAAATTCTTCATGGAGAGCTAAAGAAAAAGAAAGATAAACATGAGGAAACATCAGAAAATATTTATGCATTCCTCATCTTTTTCACATATCATATTAATCCTTGTTTGTGTAGCATTTACATAAAATCATGGTTGGGCAACAATGATTGGAAGATATCAGGGAAAAAAAGAGAAGATACAGACAATAGGTAAAAGAAAAGCAGAAGCATGAGATAATGAATAATTTTACTTGTCAACATCCATAGAATTGAGAACCATAAAGAATTTTTGATGCTTGATACAAACTTTTGTAGTCATCAACATCAACACAGATTTAGTTTCCTTTTACAATGACTTTTCATTACTGACCCTACCATTTGAACCCAGAGGTCAAGATTATATACACCAAAATAACAGAAATGATTTCGGTCATTCTTTTAAATCTTTGCCACAACCACATCAGGAAATGCTGTTGTGATTTCAGTAACAGGTGAACCTTTATGAAGCTCAGAATTCTTGTCTGACACTCAAGATGAACTACATGACTTGGTTCCAGCTTTCCTACTTTTCATCCATAGCTTTCGAGAGAAGGCATGAATGAGAAGTGAATGTAAACTGTCCCTGTTGGAAATTGAACATGGTTCAACAACTCCATTACCTAGACTAACTGTTACACTAACTACAACATTTCAGTTTAAATGATAGTTTATCAACCATTTGTAGGTTATTTAAAGCCAAAACATATTTTGGATTGTATGAATAATTCTTTCTTTGTGAGTGAATATTGCATTAAAAATTTTAGGGAGATAACAATGATTTTTTTTCTCTCGTTAAAAGTCCTACTATTTAACCCATAGTTGGGAGGAGAGGAGATGGCTTCATACATTTCCCAAGGGTATTTACATGTAAGTGAATGTAATGAACTTGACTGAAATTTGAACACATTTTTCTGATTTCCAAAGAAAATATACAACAAAATAAATAAAAGATTAAATTAAATAAGTGAAGTTATAGATAAAAAATAAATAAATCAAAAACAAAATGAAAAAGATATAAATAAGTAAAAGTCAGGGTGATAAATAATCTAAAACATTAACCTAAAACAAAAAAAACTGGGAAGAGCATGTTCCTCCTTCTGTACTACTCAGAAGTATCCATTGACCTAATTATATATATATATATATATATATATATATATATATATATATATATATATATAACCCTTGTAAAGTGAAGTGGTGCAGAGTCTGAAAATCATATGATTTTTGAAACTGACAGTTAACATGCTATGTTGAATTCTTTATCTGCCTATTTATATATGTTATTCCAGTGGGTACATCTAGTTGAGTAAACATTGCTTTTTATTTACAAAGAGTGAAAATTAACACCTACTGGCCTAGATAATTGAAAGTCTTATTAAATAAAATTTACTTCTTATCAAACCTGAAAAATAGGTTTGATTTCCACTTATAGGTACATTTTTTTAATAAGACTTTTGATGATTTACAGTGGCAGACATTAATTTCAGTGTTTGTAAATAAACAGAGATGTCTACTTAAACATATGTATCCACTAAAATAACATTTATTATAATAAGAAATATTGTCAAATTGAAAAAAATCCATTAACTGCTTATATATATATATATATATATATATATATATATATATATATATATATATATATGTATATGTGTCTTTGATCTGGTTTCATAGCAATTATGTTGACTGACAGTCTAGAATGTACTGCTCTGACCAATTTTAACTTTTCTCTTAATCTGAGTTAATTTGTTTCTTGGTTTATATTTATATGAAAATGTATTTTTGTTTTTCATATTGATTTTTCCTATTCCTATTAAATTAAAATTGCATTTAAAAATTTTCCCGGATCTTAAGTACAGTAAGCAGTTTAGTACTTAACGATGAATAAAATTGATTTTGTTTTTGTGTGTAAAGTATATAAGCCACAAATTAGTAGAGAGTAGGAAAATGAGAATAATAGTCAAAACAAATAAGAATATATGTCCACACAAACCCATGAGTTATTGCAATTTCTCATAATATTAGACTATGGCAAGAGACAATTCTTTTCTGAGAACTTTTAGTGTGGCACAACTGAAGACAGTAGGTAATGACTTTATGAACAGGACATCAATATATAGTCATTTACTAAGCATAGCTTAGATATGGCACAAGGCCAAAAGTATGGAACACCCAGTGAGAATTGAAGTTGTAATTGATCTAGTGAGACAAGCTTGCTAGCCATTACACCATGTCAAAGTGCCCAAGGCCATGAATATATAGAAAAAACAATATTTTATATGCAAACAATTATTCTCTTGATTTATTAAGTAGCTAATGAGTTTAACACTCAATTATAAAATAAACTGATGTGAGCAGCCTTGGTGGTATCTGTCATCAGAATAGATATTTCCCTAAACAGTTATAATGAAGAAATCAAGATGATTAGGGAGAATTTGGAAAAACATAAATGAAGTTTTCCTTTTCTAGAAAGTGAACATGCTACCAAAGAGTAGAAATGTGTTATATACCTTCTCTCTGACCCTGAAAAGGAAAACTAGTAGATGTTACAAAAGCTGTCTTTACTCAAAAACTCCAGCATGTTATGTTGCAAAAGACTGTTTCTATTTTCAAGTACTAAGGCACATTTTGTCTTAATCTTCCTAAAGACAGTGGTTCTGTACAGACTGTGCTTCCTGACTGGCCATTAAGTGTGAAATGACAGCTAGAAGGGGAAGGAAAGTGAACCCAACTCTGGGATCAACAGTGAGAACAGTTGTATAGAAAAAAAAATCAAAGAAATAGATATTGATGACCTTAGAAATATCATCCAAGAAGCAAAGTAACACAAAATTAGATTCACTTGATATCATATAGTGCTTATTGCTATCATATCTGAATTAGAGCTGCTCAAATTTACTTTAGTTAAAAATTTTTTACATGGTCTTGTGGGAGAAGACTTATTCTCCACTCCGCAGCCTTTTTCCTTCAGATGCATTTCTATTACTATTTTCATGGCAAATCTTCAGATGAGATCCATTCTTTAATTCTACCAGTTCAGAACCTTATAGTTAGAACATGCCATGCCATACTCATGAAGTTGAATCACCCTAATTTTCTCTAAATTCCAAATGTCAGAAGAAAGTAAGAGCTTCCTTGAACACTATAATCAAACTTATCAAGCTGAATATTTTATTATAACTGCCCTGGATTTGAATTTCGAAAGCTTTCTTTCATGAATTGGCAGTGAGTTTAACTTATCCATTATATTGAGATTAAAAGGCAACCAATTTTACCTGCCAAGCAAGGTGCAACATACACATTAATTATGTATAAACATATTGCATTCTAGAAATCAATGGATTGTTTTATGGTTTACTTATAGCATGACTTTTGTTAGATAAGATTACTCTTGTTGCATCAACTTTATAATAAACAAAAACTTGATAATAACCTGTGGATAGAGTCATGAATGTTTTATTCTGCATCATTTGTTTGAATAATTCATTAAAATATCTATAAAATCTACTATATAAAAAATGTGAATGTCACTGTGTCACACTTTTTCAACTTTACTCCTAGAGACTGTATCCCAACATATACCATTTTGGAGTCAGGCTGACTCTATGAGCAAATTAAAAACATTCTGTCTCAGATCTGGACCTGCAATCCTGAAATTTTGGATTCCCAAGTTTTCATTATTCTGATTGTTTTTGGCTTTTTTTTAATGACTTTTTGCAACAATTGTTTTGTACCATAACAATTTTTATAACTTGAAAATAAATTTAGGAATAATTGAAATTAATTGTGAAAGCCACCCATGAAATAAAAATAATTGTTTGTATGCAAAGTAAGGACCTACATACATCAAATAGTCTTTAAATTAAGTGGCAGCAGAAGAATTATCATTGAACTTTTAAAAGGTAACCTTAAATATTAATGCAATACTTAAATGCAGCAATCAATTTCGAGTTCTTCTGTAGTTTATTGCTGCCTATTGCATCTACTCCTCTTTACTTATTGTGATGAAGGCCCAATCAAGAGCCCTCCGCAGGACACAAAAAATCAAGGCTACTTTTCTTTATTATCTGTGAATTGCCAGGTCTTGGGTAGTTTCTTGTTGCCCTCTCCACCATTTTGAATTCTATGTGATCATTCTCCTACACCAGTTGCCAGCCAAAGCGAGAAAATACAATTTACCTAATTAATTTATACCTAGGAGGCAAAGAAATGGATGTGTGCCTTTCTTGAAGACATTAGTGTGAAAGTGAATGCAACAGATGAGGCCAGAACATGAACCTAGCTTGTTAATTCTATTTTCCATGCCAACCAGGACCCAAATTTATATCACCTCTTTTTGAACTAGTGTACTTTACAGACACAAATAATATCACAGCAAGCAAGGTTTCATTTTTCCTTTCTTCTAGAGGAACAAAGGTTCAATCCCTGCCAGGGAACACATTTTCTTTACTAAGATTTCTTGAATGTGCAGGCAAATAGATATAATACAGACTGTTTAATAAATAAAACTGGAGCATCTATTTAAAATATGAAGTGTCTACAATAATAAAGTTTGAGTAATAAAAATAATAGTTACATATATAATAGTTGTATATTTGGGCAGCAATTCTTCTTTAAAACATGTTATATATATATATATATATATATATATATATATATATATATATATATATACTCTATGTTAATTGCACAACTGAGAGTTTCATGTCATTTGACACATAGCATGAAACTCAGAGTTGTGCAATCAACATAGGGTATTATTTTTTAAAATAGTAAATAGCTCTGTTATTTAACAATGAGCACTGTTTTTTCTTACACTATAGGGTGTATATATATATATATATATATATATATATGTATTTGCATATGAACACTTGCTTGTGCATTTACCTATATTTATCCATTTGATTTTATATATATATATATATATATATATATATATATATATATATATACACTAGCATAGTAACCATAAAAAAATGATAAGCTTATTTTTCAATCAAGATAAATTTATTTAGTTTATCTTTACTGTCTATTTCCAATGGTTAAGTCTAATCAAACTTTTCCTTGAGTTGTGGTGGTGTATTTCCAGGCCTCTCTTTAAAATGAATGAAGAACCTACTTTTTTTCTTTCCAACATTCTTTCATACCATTTCTTTTTTTTACCTCATTCTTCAGGTTTTCTTTATGTCTTCTTTTATATAATTGTTTTCTCCTTTTACTTCTTCTCTTTGACATTTCTTTCCTTTTTCCCTTTTTTCTCCTCTTATTTATTTAGTCAAACTCCCTGTAATTTTATTCTGCCCATGGAGGGCAAAAACAACAGAGAGTATTTTCAGAGTGTAGTTCCGACTATTTTGCCAGAGTTTCATAAGCTCCGGATATGATAAGAAGTCAACCATCCAAAGTACATTATATCCAGAACAACTTATTCACCCACACTTGGAATGAAACTTTTGCTCAAGTTTTATTTGAAAAAAAATCTCAGGCTCAAAGAAGAAGGTCTGAAACAAATGAAAACAGCCAATTTTGAATTGAACAATAAATTAGGAATGATTGAGTACAACAAAAAAGCTGTGAGAGAAGAGATGCAAAAAGTTTGAAAGTTACACTTGAACAAAAGGAAATTCAGAGGTGAATATGTGAAGAATGCTTTTCTGTTCTTTTATCTCCATGTGAATTCATTTCCTTGTCTTCTTTTTGATGCAAGTAATTCTGGCAGACATGCAAGCGACTGAAATTTGACTTCTTTTTTGCTTTATTTTTAAAACACTACAGCTCTTCCTTTCTATAGATCTTTGATTTTTGTTTAAATTTCTGGTTATGCTGGATAAAGTAATCTCTCTCTCTCTCTCTCTCTCACTTGCTATATATATATATATATATATATATATATATATATATATATATTATAATTATTTTATAAAAATATGATTCCATTGCGACACAAAATATTATGTTTTGAAACTTGACTCAAGTCCTAAAGTTTAATTTCAATATTAAACTTAAAATTTAGAGTACACTTTCATTCTCAACTGATGTTTTAGATTCTGATTTCAAAATCTGTGGAGGGTTGTCGACAACACTGAATTCAAAACCTGTGGAGGGTTGTCTGGGAATCTTGTGGCACATGGTGCACCAGATCTTTGTATTCAGGCCTTCAAAAGGTGTAGTTGGTTCTGCACAAAGCCTTCACCACTATGATAAAATCACATGTGCTGGTGTCTGGGCTGTCGGTTCCTAGGAACTGAGCTGCATGACAACAGGAGAGTCCACTATATATATATATATATATATATATATATATATATATATATGTATGTATATATGGTGTATAAAATAAACAAAAGTTAATATTACAAAAAACAATGCCCAATGTAACATATAAAAAAGATACAGAGCAAGGTATAAGCTGAAGGTAGCTGAAAGGTCAAGTTAAGTACCTTTTTCATCATTCATATATATATATATATATATATATATATATATATATATATATATGTTGTTCTATGACACATGACCAGTAGTCAACTTAGCTCTCATCTGACTCTTTACTCTATTCATTATTTCTCCTCTAACATATGGAAATAGGTAAAATTTTATTTGCCAATTCCATTACATCTTACATATATGAGTCACTCCATCTATCATCCATAGGCTTGTCCTCTATTACATTATCATGATCTGAAGAACTCATCCTTTCTTCTTCATCAAGATCTTCTTCCATCACATCCTCCTCTTCAATTTTGGGTCTTAACTGGCCAGAATTCTAACTCTTTTTTATTAGTAGGTATAGATACTTCTGAAATTTTATTAATCAACTTTGGATCTGGTGCAATACCATCTTTAGAAATTTGGTACCCTAAATATGATTTTTTATCACAATCAAATTCACATTTGTCTCTGTTTATTGTCATCCCAGCATTTCTTAACTTGTTTAACATATGTTCTGTTTTTTGTTCTAATTTGTCTTTAGTAGTAGCACTGAGGCAAATATCATTTTCATAAATAATCATGTTACTAATTTCATCAATTAACATGTTTTCCATTGCTCACTGAAAAATGACATTTGCCGTTTTCACTCCAAAAGGCATTCTTGTCCATCTTAATAATCCTATGAGGGTATTTATTGTGGTAATTTCCTTAAATTTATCATCAATCTATATTTGATTGTAGGCAGATTTTAAATCAATTTTTGCAAAATTTTCATGTTTGATAATTTGTGGATAGCGGTTTTGATATTAGGAATAGGAAATGAATCCAAGCATATTTTATAATTTATGCCTATTTTAAAATCACTACATATTCTTAAGTCATCCTTTGATCTTTGCAAAACTACATTGGGAAGGGCCCATTTACTGCCACCTGGAGGAACTTGCTTCAAAATTCTGTCCTCTACCATTTTCTTTAACTTGGCAACCACTAAAATTAGATGGTGAATAGGTAATTTATGGGATTCAAAATAGTAGGGGTTACTATTTTCATTTAATTGTATGCTCATTTTTATGTCCCTTTAACACTCCTGTTTTTACTTTTTCTGATTTTACCCTATTGATTAATTTCAATGTCTCCACCTTTAGAACATCTATTCCAAGTAGTCTATGAATTTTTTTACATTCCACTATTGTAATTTGGAAAACTTTCAAATTGGTCACAGGTTTCAAAAGTTCCATTGAAGTATCCCAAAGTTTTATAAAAGATCCACTGAATTGTCTCAATTTCAGTTTGTAAGTTCAAGATGTTGTTCTATGATGTCATACCACACAAAAGGCCAAAATATTAACAACGGAACCATATGTCTAGATGCAGTGTAATGTGTTGTGACTACTTGGGAATATAATTTTGTTGAGTGTGGGTTGCTTTGTTGTAATGTAGATAGCCTCCAATATCTGAAGGTTCTTTTTTACTGTGTGTATGTGTGAGTATTATTGTTTTATCAACTACACAGCTATGTTTTTCTAAGAAATGTTTAATAGAACTAAGATCAGAAAGGTGACAGGAGAGTGTGGTTGTAGTAAAACCAATATATGTGGTGGGTTTATTATTAGTATCAGATACAATCTCTGAATGGGCATGTAAATTGATACACTACATTAGTTTTTTGTAGAGGATTTAGTTGTGTAGTTGTAGGGTTATTACAGACTATGAAGTCAATTGTTTTAAATTTTTTATAATATATGATGAGCTTAACTTGCTTATTATTATTAATGGGTTTAAAATTTTAAACCTCTCTCTCTCTCTATATATATATATATATATATATATATATGTATATATAATAATTACAAACATGATGAAACAACACTCAGAAACATAATAGGTAGAAATTTTAAACCCATTAATAATAATAAACAAGTTAAGCTCATCTTATATTATAAAAAATTTAAAATAATTTACCTCATAGTTAATATATATATATATTAACTATGAGGTAAATTATCCTCCTCCCCCGATACTAAGTATGCTTGAGAGAGATATGAAATTAATCCCTCCCTAAACTCTTCCATGTCCCTTTAACTACTCCTTTTACACTCTCTGTTAAATTACAAAAAATTACACTACCCAGCAATTTTAATTTCATTTTCCGTTTCATTTCATTTTTGGAAGTGCTATCTGATCATCTGACATCCTTTAAAAGGGCTCTGGTGAAATAAATTATTATAATGGTACCTTAAAGTGGTTTGTTTTTCTTTTATATATATATATCCTTAACTATAAGGAACAAATAATGCAGTATGAATAAAATTTCAGTCAATCTAGGAACAAACATATTAGAGCTTGACACCACAAAATGACATGTGAAAATGTGATACATTAAAGAAAGAAAACAACATGATATCTACTGATTCATGAGGATACAACATTTGACAACAATCAAATGAAACACAATGCATTAGTATAGATATTATCATTTCAACAAAAAAAATAAAAATAATTGATAATTGATAAAATGAAATCTGAAAGTACACAAAAGACATTGCTCAGTTTATGTTCAAATTCTCCCTGGAAATCAGAAAAATGGATCAAACTGTAGAAAAAGTAAATATTAATTTGGTTTTCAGCCAAAGTTATATATATATATATATATATATATGATCACAAATTAATCTAAAAATATGTTTTATATTTGCTGAAAGTAAAAAAAAATATAGAATAATTTAAAAAATTAAATTGAATCTATAATTAAGCAATTTAAAAATAAACAAATAAATAATTGATAAGTTTGAATTATTATACTTGAAAATTTGCAATAATGACAAAATTAAAATCATATAAACAAAATCAAAAGCATAAAAAATTGTGTACATGTACACACACACACACATATATATGTGTTTGTGTGTGTATATGTTAGCTTCTATATATAGTGATATTAAAGAAAAATTAAAAATTTGGTTTCAAATTTCAAATTAGAAAGTTATGATTGGCATTTATCTTTAGGAGTATAAATATGAGATCTGATAATATTTATAATGGATTTCTCAAACATTTGGCCCCAATGAGCATTTTAACATAAAACCCTTGAGTCAATCAGATAAGTCATTTGAACTTTTCTTGATTTATTATATATATATATATATATATATATATATATGTTATAGTTATGAAATGACTAAAGAATAAAATGGAAAATAAGTTGGTCTTTGAGCAAAAAATGTCAGATATACTAGAGATGTAAGTAATCATAAATTTTCCATAAGTAAATTATTAAAAATAACATAAATCTTTGCCCAGTGATTTTTTCTCATATTTCTAAATACAAATAAAATGAAAGCAATTCATAAAATGTCAGCATTGTTGACATACAGACTTCCATTTTCTTTCCACCCACTTCTTTTATGCTTTTTTATCTTTCACTTTCTTCTTTTCTCATGTCCATTCCATCTATTGTATTATATTAGTTGATATATTAGCTGTGTTTCCTGTGGCTAAAGTTTATCTGGCATCAAACACATGCAGATACATGCACACACACAAATAAATAAATATAGCAAATAAAAAATTTTATATAATTTATATATGTAAGCATAATCACCTTATTACATTCATATATATATATATATATATATATATATATATATGTTGTTTGTTTGTGCATTTATTTATTTTTTAAAAACAAGAGAGCATTCATTAGGTTTTTTTAAAAATAAAGCATTGGGATGTCAATTGATAAAAATCGATTAAGGATACTATAAAGTTGAAACCAAGGTAATGAAATCAGCTGACATATATATATATATGTTATATTTATGGTTAATATAAGAGGGATAGAGCACGTTTAAATATCAAAGAGTGGTGACAGTTTGTTTCATTCTTAAATACAATATTCAGGTGATCTGAAGATTCTCTTCAAGTATGAAACAGACTGTTGCCACTTGTTGTTGACTTCAGTGTTCACTTTATTATATATATATATATATATATATATATATATATATATATATACTACTTGAGACAGAGACTGTGTATGACACTGGATTCAGCAATGCATGGTAACTGTAAGTTTCATGCCTCAACTGCATTTTGAATTTTAAACAATATATATATATATATATATATAGAGAGAGAGATAGATTGATTATATATATATATATATATATATATATATATATATATATATATATATATATATAGGGAGAGAGAGAGATAGATTGATTTTTTATATATATATATACATGAGTGTGTACAGGAAAGTCCACAGGTTAACCCACTTTCATTCATAGTCAGAAAAATGTTTCCAGTATTTATTCTATATGCAGACAAAAAGATATTATTTTATAATCTATGAAGCATTTTATATTATGTTTTCTGCTGTACCAACAATAAAAAATAGATGTAAAAATTGCCTTTTTATTATTTTTTAATTATTTAGGCCAAAAGAAATTTTGGTATGACATCTTCTGTACAAGCAGACATGACATATTAGTGAATTTGAGAGAAAAGCATAACACTAAATGTTTTTATCTTCAAGATTATTCTTATCCCAACTATATATGGAGTTGAAATATTTGTTAGGCTAGTGTTTACCTAGATGCTGTAGACTAACATTAACAGTATCTAGTCTAACTCTATAATAAGGCAATATTCAATATAAATGTTGGTAATGGTAAAATTAATATTAGCTGTTTCCTTATAAGGAAACATTCAACATTCACTGACCGAGCAGCCATTATTGCATTCTGTTGAAATTTATAAAGTCTTTATCTCAAAACAATTTTTCAGGAAGACAGGTTTCTCAATTTCAATAGTTGTTATTGCTCTTTCCAGTATTGATGGAGGTTTCCTTCCTAAGATTTTATTTGAATGTGGAATGTTAACATTTTGATTATGTCATTATTTTCTCTTTGAGTTACATGTGATATCCATTTTAGCTGTTGCAGCTGTTGTAAGTTCTCAAGTGATGTGATTCCTGTTATTTGGTGCAGTTCTTTGTTTGTGATTCTGTAGTGCTAGACTACAATGTTCAAAGTGTTGTCTTTGCCAAGATCCACAGGCTTCATTCGCTCAAAAACATATTTAACCATTGATCTGAGAAAGCACTTATATACAGATAACAGTTTAAACATTTCTGAACAGGTTTGCATTATGTTAATACATTGCAAATTATTTCAATGGAATGCAAATAAATTTAATGTAGAAAAGCAATATAGATGATTTTACTCAAGAAATATATTAAAAGTAAGGAATGAAGGCAGGGATTGTGATTGGACCAAAATTTGCATTACTGACTGAATAAGAATATAATGCATTTAAATTTAAGAAATATTTTGCTCAGTTCAAATCTTAAAGACAGTTGAGAATAATGTCAATGGAGAGTATGCTGCATTGTTTCATGGTAATGGTAATATTAGCTGTTTCCCTACAAGGAAAAATTTGTTATGCATTAAGAAAACAGCCAATTCTGTTTTTGGTTGAAATTCATAAAATCTTTCTCTTAAAACAATTTTTCAGGAAAATAGGTTTCTCAAATCCAGTAACTGTTATTGCTCTTTCTATTATTTATAGGGATTTCCATTTTAACCTTTTGTTTGAAGTATTCTGAAATATCAACATCTTGATTATGTCATTGTGGGTGGTCTTATATACCATCAAATATGGCAATGAATTCAGTAAAAACGTTTGAATTGTACACATATGAACATTTCTTTCTGTGAAAAGATAAAATTGTACTTGTTTTGAAAGTAGGTTTTGAGACGCAACATATTTCTTGTTGATGTTAGGACTGGAGATTTCAGTCTGTTTTTCTTCATGTCATGATTGTTACTCACTGGAGATGAGAATAGGAGAGTTTTTTTTAAAGAGATTTATATATGTCTTTTATTGATTGGTTGCTTTTTATGTATGTCTTTTATTGATTGGTTGCTTTTCTTTTAATTTGATGTTTCTTATGTCTTGTCTCTTGTGATTGGTTCTGGTCTCTACAAGTGCAGTTGTCTGTTTGAAATAACAGGCAATGTAAAGGGGCAGATATCTCCCCAGGAATTTTTTTATATCAACATCCATGGGCACAATTCAATAATAACCATCTGAAGAAAGGTGCTTTTCTAATAATTGAGACTATTCTTGTATATTTTGCTTGTATACTTAATCTGAGATGGATGACATAGCAATTGCTCTTTCTTTGTTAATAACCAACAAATTTGTAAGTACTTTTGTTTATGACAAAATATAAAACCAGTGGCCATTAAAATTTCATTAGAAACAAAGAAAAGAGTGCTGGACTACTATGTAGTATCAATCCTTCTACATGGCAGTGAATGCTGGAAAATTTCCTCACAGATAAAGAGAAGTTTTGAGGTAACAGAGATGTGTTTCTACAGAAGAATCCTGAGGATACTATAAATAGAGCATGTGAGCAATTAGAAAGTTTTAAGGAAAATGGAAACAAAAAGGGCACTAATATTTAAAATCAGAAAGATGCAGTCAACATTTTGGGGACACATAATGAGAAAAAGGGCTTAGAGAATTTGACACTAACAAGACGGGGAAAACATTGAGTAACCTACCGAATAAGCTTGTGTATATGAATACAGAATGGGAAGTGGGAGAAATATTAAAAAACAAACATTCCTCATTGATACATAGGGTAGGCAGCTGAAGAGAGCTATGATTTCCCATGTTAAAATGACTCTTATAGATTATAAAATAAAGCCTCTGGTCAGCATATAAATGAAATACTGGAAAGTTCTCAGTCTGACTAACAATGACAGTGTATCAATCTGAGAACTTTTTAGTACACACTTGAGTGTGTGTGTGTGTGTGTATATATATATATATATATATATATATATATATATTATGAAATGGAGAAAGTCCAACAATTATTTAAAGACATTTTTATGTTTATACATTCTTTTTTTATAGATACAAATATTTAAGTAAATGCTCTGTTTATAATAAACAGTATTAAACAACATTTACCAGCCTGAATGTTCGAGAAATTTGTCCATTTCATAATGTGTGACATCATTTGTTTACATTTGATATGCCATGAGCTGATAAGAATGTACGTGAGAGATTCATAGTAAATTCGACCTTGCTAACCAAAAGCTCCTCTGTGGCAAAATCGGTTAAAGGCACGTCAAGCTAAATGATGGTTTCACATAGGATACAGGTTTGAATCCTGTCGGAGGACGAATATTTTCTGTGAAAATTTCCTCAAAAACATTATCCTCTCCAAAATACATGGCTAGACTGTTTTATTTTGCATAATACACTCTTTATTATATATATATGTGGGGGGTATTAAGAAATAGAACATTAATAGTAACCAAATAAAATAAAATTATTTACATTATTTCTTTTCTCACATGATATAAAGATGTTATAAAATCACTACAAAATTAACCATTTTGTTTCAACACTTCTGGTGTCTTCTCTGTATGCTGTCTGTTTCTGGTGTTCTAATCTGTATTGACCACTCTTTCAAGAATAGTGTTTTGCTTATTGGAATTTTATCCCATCCACACCAATCGTATACTTGGGTATATATATACTAGCAGTAGAGCCCGGCGTTGCCCGGGGATGTAACAGTAAGAGATAGATCAAGTATCAATCATCATAAAGACTGAAAAATAAAATTGACAAAGATTATTGTTTAAGGTTGACAGACATTCATGTCTTAATTAGTTTTGTTTTTTGTTTGTTTTTTTTTTTTTTTACGAATTGGTCAAACCCAAACTCAAACAAAAGCATTGTTTTCAATTGTTATGAGTCTACCGATTGAATAGAATTTTATCATAAACAATTGTCTTGTAAATGGAATTTTTAAAGCATTTTGAATGTAAAAATAAAGAAAAAAGTGTGCAAGACAATAAGAAACACTACCTGCGAAAAAAAAGTGAAGTTTTATTGAAATCGGTTGAAAAATGTAGGAAATCTGATCCCATATATAAACGAACACACACACATTCACAAACAACCTGGGTTTTATAATAAGTATAACTCGATATGAGTTGTCCTCCTTTCATTCTCGACAGTGCTGCCTCTTAATTGTGTTTTCAAATTGATTTCATGTAAAAACAATTGTGTTTTTCCAATTTTTGGCACCGTCAGAACCACTGCAAGGTAATTTTACGTAGTCCTGTGAAGTTTTGTTGAAATCAGTTGAAAAATGTAGGAAATCCGATCCAATATATAAACGAACAGACACATACACACACACACACAACCTGGGTTTTATAATAAGTATGATATATATATATATATATATATATATATATATATATATAGCTGAAACTGTGTTTCTTATTTTGCATTAATACCCTTGGAAAAGGCTTGTATCTATCTCTTTTGTTCTCAAGCAATACTTAACATAACCAGTCTAGTAAAAGGACAAGTCACAATTCAAAACCAGTGTTTGAAATGAAGCGAGCCACCTCCACCCGATAATAACCTACTTGCTACTGAAACTATAACAGAAAGAGTGTGCTTGTGATGTTTTGGCCTATAAGAAGTCTACAGAAATATTAATATATATATATATATATTTAATATATTTTCCGTTTATACATTATTTTAATAGAGACAATGTATAAAAAAAAAATATATTAAATAATTGTTGGACTTAATTTATTTCATTATATATATATATATATATATATATATATATATATATATATATATATATATATATATATATATATATATATATATATATATATATATATATATATATATATATATATATATATATATATATATATATATATATATATATATATATATATATATATATATATATATATATATATATATATATATATATATATATATATATATATATATATATATATATATATATATATATATATATATATATATATATATATGTATATATATATATATATATATATATATATATATATATATATATATATATATATATATATATATATATATATATGTGTATATATATATATATATATGTATATATATATATGTATATATAGAGATATATTTATATATATATATGAATGTTTTTATTCTAAAATATACATGGGTACATTGCAGACATAAAGGTAATAAATAATCTGTAAAAATAACATGTAATAATGAAATACTTATCCATAACAACTTTGCATTTTATGTTTGTTGATCAAATATTGAGTACTTGTAAGTATTATTCACAGTTATTTTCATCATTTGCTATATAAAACTTGTATATTTATAGGGGCAAACTGCATGGAATATAATTATTATATAACACCTCATAAAATGATTAAATTTACTTTCATAGAAATACATATATGACAACAATACTTCATGCATGATTTTTTCACTTCCTGAAATGGTTTAAAATAGGTTAATGCACTTCATATTACAGGCAAGATAAAAACATAAGAAAGAGAAAGTTAAGCGCAGAATAACATTCAAAATAAAGACAGATTTCAAAACCATTTTCCTGTTTCTTTCATAATCTACACAATGTGCTTGTTCATGTATTCTTCATTTCTAATTTTAAATTATTTTTTTTTTAAATAATGTCTCTTATTTTATTGAAAAAGTTTTTTCCTTTTATTTTTTGGAATTGAAATTCAATAAAAAATATTCCAGTTCAGCAGAAAATGACTTGTTGCATTAGTATATTTAATTTCATCCTTAAAATGACTTATTAATTGGTATACTAAACTGCATTCTTCTCATGACTTATTGCATAGGAAAATTTGATACTCACAGGACAGATTAAAGACAAGAGTGAAACAAAGTATAACCTACCTAGCAAGCTTGAGTAAATGAATGGTAGAACACGGTTTAAGAGAGATATCAAAAAGATAAAATCTATTAAGCTACAAAGGACAGGAAATTGTGGAGAGCCATGATCATCCATGTCCTGAATGGACACAGTACATAGAGGAATAATTGTTTTCACATCGTATAAAAAACTCAGTGGTGGAAATGTGATGTAGTGAAATGACTAAATACTTCTTTACAAAGGACAGGAAATTGTGGAGAGCCATAAATGCCAAAGTTCTGAAGGGACATGGCACATAGAAGAAGAATTGCTTTTTACATCCAGTTCAAATTAACTCAATGATGTATTGAAATTCTTGTCCATTTGTCTTTTAATGCTATGACTCTTCAGAACAGAGAGGATTCATGGCTCACTACAGACACCTTTTTTTTCTTACCTTTGAGTTGATGAGTTCTAAGGGAAATAAACTGAAATGGTTTACAGTTGGCTATCACCCAAGTCTACAGAGCCCAGTATACCTTGCTATTTAACCCATAGCCGGTGGTGGGAGATATAGATTTATATAGGATGACCCCAAAAAAATGGGAATTTTTGAAGTGCATATTGCCAGACATGAGCAAGTGGCAACACTGCGAGACAGTGACCTTGAGCAAGTAAACATTTCGCCATTTAGATTTCAAGATGAAATTCACAGTATCCCAGCTGAGATGTTGCAGCAGTCAATGAGGAATCTCAACAGCAGATTTCAAGAATGCATTCATACAGTAGGACACCATCTACAGGACATAATTTTTAAAAACTGAAAATTCCATCATTGTTTTTTAAATGGCATGTTTTAAGGTTTCAATTACTATGAATAAAATATTTTTCTTCCATCACTCTTGGTTTTATTGGATTGTTAAAAAGTTCCCATTTTTTGGGGTCACCTTGTACTTATTCCAAGAGCATTTGTGCAAAAATAAATACAACAGCTTTACCTAGAACTGTGTTTCTTACATACAAAACACCAAACAACAGTCAACAAAAAATAT
>CAHIKZ030001023.1:27500-62500 GCA_903632075.3 Acanthosepion pharaonis | reverse complement strand
GTGGTTGGAATGTCAAACTGAACCCTTTATTTTTTTCGGTCACTGGGGTAGACTTCCCTAGTTCCATGTGTCATGTTTAATGGCCACATGCCATGTCTAATGGCCATGTGCCATGTTTAATGGCCACGTGCCATGTTTAATGGATGTCACTTATCAGTTATCTCCTGTTAATTTTATTCCTCTCACCTCTTAACAGGGTATTGAACTCACACTCTTTGGGTCCTGTCACTGGATCTAACTGACACCTTTATCCACTGTGCCATGTGTCCTTGATACTGACAAAAATGAGAAAAGAGCAGAAGCATAAAATAAGTGGTAATCTTAGTTTTTAACAAAAATGGAAAGTTGAACATGGCTTTTTTAAATATAAATTTTGGTAATATTTGGTAACAACAGATAAAAGAAAATGCCAAGGAAAAACTCATTTCCTTGGTATTTTTATTTATTTGCATTGTTCTTCATATGTTGAATGTCATCACATTTTTAACATTAGATCCTTTAATTCATAAGACTATTCTGCAAATGCTTCCATTTTATATGTCACACACACAGAGATACCAATATACAGTCTTTGTTTTTTATTCATTGATTCGTTTCCTACAGCTTATCAACTGTTTGCAGGTTAGTTAAAACCAGAAAATATTTTTAGACTGTAAAATTTGGGTGGGGAGATAATAATGGTTTAGTGATCCAAGTCTTACTAATTAACCCATAGCTGAGGGGAATGAAGAGATAGATTCATACCTTTCCCAAGAGTATTGGCACTTAAGTGAATATACCAAGCTCAACTGGAACTAGAACTCAGCTATCTGATTAAAAATTCCGAGTGCTTACAGCATCTGGTAATCCCAAGTGGTTGACCATCTGGGGAATGACTAGGCTCAATTTTGCTTAACTTTGGTGATTGTATGAGAACTGGTGTTTCAACATGATATGGCCATGAGCATACAGTCTTTGGATGTTGTACGCTTACCAGGCTTTTCTAAAGTTTAAAAACAGGATTTTGTCCAAATATGCAACTCAATGAAAATGTCCAACAATAAACATTGGTCTTTTCTGAATTACAGTTGCTATCATCATATCTGAGTTGACAACCTGGCCACTAGATTTGCTGATCTTTGATTGGTGTGTCTATTTGCAGACATTTCAAACAATCTATGCAGTAATTTGGTTGTATTAGCACTTAGTTGTAGGAAATGTAATCACAGAAGTAGCTACTCAAGGAGGAAGGATTTATTGCAATCTTTTCTCAATATTCTATTAATAGAAATAGAAAACGAGTTCCTTGTCAGGAATAGACAATGTTCTCAGGTAAATGTTTTGAGTGTATACTGTTTAGAATCGACCTGTTTTTGTGATTTCTAAAATTCTTTTACTAGAGTTAACTTTTAGCAAATCTCTTATGAATAATATATAATCAGGCTATTTTAATATAACCCCTTTTCTTACTAATTTAGTACTGAAACAATGTGGGATACATAAACTATGAAAACAAAACTGTATTTTTAGGTACATCTATTTGGCAAAACATGACAAAGATCAATGACTTATAGTTTTCCTTTGGAATAGTAAAATCCATAGTATCAATGAAATTAAAATTACCAGCAGAAGAATATTTAAAATTTACAAAAAGAATATGATATAATAACTAAGCAAACATTTGTCTCCAAGTAATCATGCTTTGGGCAAGAACTCAGGATTCATCTACATTTCACTTTAAGAATTCTGGCTCAATTTCAAGCCATTGATGCAAATGTCAATTTTTGGTTATTATTCTAACACACAAAAATCAATTCTTTGTCCACTTAAAAAAAAAGTCACTCAGTTGTGTTGCTCCAGTTGAACAAATACATTAATTCAATTGAAAAATTGTCAGTTTCCACATGAATGAAGATCTGTATTCATTTAGCAAGACAAGATGCAGTTAAATTGAAAAAAGAAAAACCAATGATATTTTTACACTGAGCTGCTTTCAGATCCACATTATTTGAAATTTCTGAGACACGGATTTATTTCCAAGTTAACTTTTATCAACACTGCATTGGACACACATTTTAATTCTTAATGTAGAAATAATAAATAAATTCATAAAATTAACATACTTTTGAAAAATAGTTCTTGTTTATAATTCATTTTTAACTGACTGGCAAAATAATTTTTAGAGAATCCAATTCTTAATTCTAAACCTGTTAGAAAGTCAGAATTGTCTAATTTTATATAGCTATTTACTTATCTAGCAGTATACCAAATCGAAAAAAAACAAGGTGCAGAACAATTGTGATGTGCACCAATTTTCCAAATGGGGATGGCTTGTTTGCACTGAAAATCTTGCTTTTTACTTTGGCTTGAACAAGGACCACAACTGATGATCCGAAATATGCAACTCTCTTAGTGACAATTGATAAGGTTAGCTTAATCTAGTATACAGTCAAATAGTGGCAAATAGCGATTAAGAATCATTCATTTAGTTGGGATGAACTGTTTGTGTTCAAATATAAACCTATATGTGATCATACATTCCTGGTGAAGTTCAATGCAAAATGCATAATACAATATAAATATAAGCAGCTGAACTGTGGGAAATGTATTTATATATTAACAGGCTCACAAATTGAATATTACTTCTGATAACATTGTGACTGCTATTGCTGATAACACTTTGAGTACTACTGCTGATAGCACAGTGGATACTAATACTACTCATATTTTGTTTATTCAACTGTCATGTTTCCTAGTCTAACAGTCTGCCTTGAAGATCAGCATTTGAAATAGTGTTTTTTTTGCCTAAAATTGAATCCTGATTATTGCCACTAGTGGGGAAATATGTAATTACTACAGCCATCATAGCAGAGGCCTAAATTCTATTTTTTGTATATCAAAAATTCTATTTTTTGCATTATATCAAAAAATTCTCAAAAGAAGAAAAAAAGTTTTATGATTAGATGGCCATTTTAAAACATATTAATTTGCAAAGTTGAAACTATTTCATAACGAATTAGTTTTTATTTCTATTTCAACTAAAATAAAAATAAAAATAAAAAAAAAACAAACCTGTACAACTTTACCTGAATCATCATATAAAAAAATTAATTAATTTTTTGCTCAGTGGAATAAAGAAGAAAAGAAATGATGGATCAAATTCTAAAACCAATTTTGATCAATAGGATTAAAATAAAACAAACAAACAAAAAAATCTAACTCAACAAGAGCAGACTCTTTGAAGCATGCAGCAATATTTCCCTGTTCAGGGAGATCAGCTTGAGTCCTATTACATAAAGCTGAACTGGTATAACTGATAAAGCAACATATATGTAATTTCAGCTGAAGAAAAGCTTAGGTTTTGCCCAGAAGGTGTTAAAATATGATACAATTTTCAGTTTGAGAATGTAAAAAATATGGATTGTTGATATTGAACCTTTGCATAAATTTGTACAGCCCATTGTCACAATACTTTCTGATTAATAATTTATAATTTGAAGTATCAGTTAGCTTATTTCTGGATATACACTACAAATTCAGGCAAAGCAGATCTCATATAAAAGAAGTAAATATGGCTTTTTATAAATATTTACTAAACTTTGCTGAGAATGATAGAAAGACAAATATGTAGGTCACCCAGTGAGCATCAAAATTACACTAATTACTGCATCTGCAAGGCAAGCGTTCAAACCATGGTAACACACACACATATATGTATTTCTTTATTGAAATATATATATATATATATATATATATATATATATATATATTTCAGTAAAGAAATACATGTAAAACAATGTACATACAACACATGAATGTAGAATTAGAATGGACTTCTTAATCAGATTTATTTTTAATCCAATTTAATATATTTAGGTACCTCCACAGAAACAGCTAATGTTCAAAATGTATTTTAAAAAATGAAAAATCTTTCTATTTTCATTTTATTTCCTATCTAATATATTACATTTAATATTTCCAATAAACAAAATACTTGTATTTCAAACTAAATTTAAATTGATTGGAATAATTTTTTTCTAATTATCAGTAAGATCTATAAAATCAGCCATACTAAAAAATCTGTCAACACAACCTAATTCTCTTTATTAAAATTTTTTCAAAAATAAAATATACTTTTCTGAAATGTTATTTGAGAAAAATTAACTGATTTAAAGTTTAATTAATCTAAATTGAAACAAATATTACTGACTTTTAGTTTAAAATATTTCAGAAAAGACTTTTTTAACACAGTGATGAATGTTTTTATGAGGTGTTGACACATTTATTGAGAGTTTGCAAAGTTCATATAAGGAGCAGATAATTGTAATAAAATTACATGACAAATACAACATAAACATCTTCTTTTAGATATCTTTTAACTACTCTGTAATCTTAAAAAATTTAAATATTTTTAGCATTCTAATATTTTATTGATTTTTTTGGTACTTTGGCTTTATAGTATTACAAAAACTCTTGTTGAGGAAATGTTAAAAAATTACCAATAAATTTTAAATTTACTGTAGTTACCACACTTATTTTCTTATAATGTTGTCTCTGGACATCTGTATTTACAAAAATCAGCACATTCATGCACACAGAAAAATGTAAAATTCTTTTTAAAATACTTTGGGTTGCTGTATTAGAATAAGCTTTTCCATTTATGATTAGTAAATACATTTTTTAATTAATAACAATATTACTTGACTACTACAAATTAATACTGAATTTTAAAAGATTTAGAAGTTTATAGATTATTATAATTAAAATTTTAAAAAAATGAAAACAAATCTTGCAAAAATTCATTATTCATCAAAATATATTTTTTTAAAAGCAATAGTGGCCATAATATATTTTTTTTCATAAAATCAATTAAAAGCTTTTGTAATTAAATAATGTCTTAGTTGATTGCATTTTTCATTTTACAATTTAAAGCAGATTTTCTGTAACTGGTGGTGTAGTGTGACAAAAAAATTTGATGATTTAAATTCTCCTAGGACTTGTCCTTATAACTAATATGAACATTAAGTGTAAAAAAAAAATTCTTGAAATTTCATAAAATGAAGTTGGATAGTAACAGATGTAAAAAAAAAAAATTATAACCTCTGAAAGTTTCATGAAAATCTTGCAATTATCTGATTTTGGGAAGAATTTTCAAATCAATAAATTCTGACCACAAAAACATATTCAAATTTCCTGTACAAATTTATGGTCCCACATTTATGCTGAAAGAACAAGATTTTTATACAAACTTTCAGTGATTCTAAAAAGGATAAACAAAAATTATTTTTATATAAAAAAATCCTTGATCTTTCTTAATAACAACACAATGATTTTGACAATAGAACTATTTTTCATCATATAAGGTCAATTTCTAGCAAATCTTTGGCAGTATATACAGGGTGCAATGTGTAAATTGTCACCATATTATATTTTTAGTTTTGCGCATACACATTGTTTGTTTTTGATTTTATCGACTGTACAGTATAGTAGGGTCAATTGGGAACCATCTGTGAGAAAAAGAGCACCACGATGCAATTCACTCTGCCAGAAATTTGGAAATGGTATCCTGTACTGCTTGGCATTCATTCCAGATGCTCAAATACAAACATTTCATAGTGTTTGGGTATTAATCTGAGGACAGTGCATAGGATTCAAAAACAGTCTAACGGTGACTATGAAGGCACAGCAGCTTGGAAAACTCACTCTGATCATTCTGATGAGAAAAGAACTCCCAAATTTGTTGGTGAGGGCCTCAGACTCAACATGGAAGACTATATCAAGTACCTTGAGGAAGTACAGCTGCTGTGGGTCAAGAAAGTAGCTGCTGGAATACTCTATGTCTGGCAACCTGACTCTTCACCATACCACACAAGCAGGAGAACACATTCATGGCTGTGACCACATTACCCATAACATCTGGCCAGCTAACTCCAAAGACTGCAAGCTCCTTGATTATTATGTGTGAGACACAGTTGAGTTAGAGACCAGCAAAACTCCTTGTAACACAAAAGATGAACTGAAGGCAAGGATTATGGCAGTATTTACCAATTTAAACAAGGAGAGCATCCAGAAAAGTTGCAGGAGATTCCAAAGTCATCTGGAGGCAGTGGTTGAAGGCTATGGTGATTTTATTGAATAAATTTACTTTTTAGTATTTCAATATATTTTTGTGTAATTTTGGTAAATATGTTTGTTAAAATGAGATATCAGTGTTATTTTCATTTTTTCATTTTTTTTTGCATAATTTAGGCCACAATTTATTCATCACACTTTCTCTGTGTGTATATATATATATATATATATATATATATATATAAGAGAGAGAGAGAGAGAGAGAGAGGGGAGAGGGAGAGAGAGAGAGGGGAGAGAAAGTTAATCCAATCCAAAAATATGACTTAAAGTTTTACACTATGAAGTGATCCCTGGACAGTCCATCTCTAGGTTATTTTCATAACTGGAAGTTTCTAGATTATTGACCAATTTGTAAGTTGAGGTAGATTCCTTTCCCAATGACATTAGTATAAAGTTGACAGATGCACATATATCAAAAGTATGTCAGACAATTTAAAACATAAAGTGTGAAGATAATTTAGAAACCATACTCTTAGGTATCATTGAAATATAAACATACAACAATGATTGATAAAAACATATTATTCCAGTTTGTTTTTGTGAACAGATTTCATATCTGCTTGAATTCCTTTAAAATTGGACAGTTTACTCTTAAAGATCTATCAATTTTATATACAAAAATAATACAGGTTTCCTTTGAAATGCAAAATTTTCAAAAATTGAAGATTGTTATGGCTAGTAACAACAAAAAAAAAATATTCAAATTAACAACCACATTTCTAAGTAGTGAGATTTGGCATGAGAGTTTTTTCAGTGTTTCTGATGATGCTTTTACTGAACAGAATGTTAACAGTGGAATAAAATTTTAAACACCCAACTGATTTTTACATAATTTATCTTGTATACTTGGTTTAGATATTTCATATTAGTCATTTTATCATATTTATATAAATGTAGCTGCCTCTTCTACTCCAATAGCTTCATATCTCGCACCTCTCGCCTGTGGAACTCCCTTCCCTATTCCTGTTTCCTTGATAACTATAATCTCCAACTATTCAAATGTAATGTCAATTGACATCTCCAGTTGCCTTGATCTATCCACTATCCTTCTCCTCATCCTTTCCTCTATCATTCCTACCTGCTCTCACTCCAAATCCTCTATAACCCCTTGTGTGCTAGTGGCTTTCCGCCTTGCTAGAGGTGAAATGCTTAAAAAAAAAAAAAATATATATATATATAGATGAACGGAAAACTTTTCTTTACCAACAGGTCTCGTACTTTGATGGATTTTATCATGATACATGTAAGTCTGTCAGAGAATGAAGCAAAGTTCTTTTGTCTTTATTCATATTGTCTTTTTACAGACATATTTTATTTATATCTGAATTTTTATATATATATGTGGGGATTCCCTAACTGAAAAGCGTATATATATTTGTGTATCAAAGTACACATGCATTTACTTGTATGCATCAGTGTTTGCATGAACATGTGTATATGTGTGGTAGGGTGTAACTATGGGGTAATATTTTATCATTTAACCTTTTTTACTTCATTTCTTTAAAAACATCAATACTTGAGTATCTGTGCTATGTTGGGTCTACTGCCAAATTCTGATCGAGAATCCTGATTCTTTAGCCCATATAAGATTGCCTCATACTGACATTTCTCACAGGTTACTAACACTCCAAATCCGGGACTCAGGTTTCAAAATGAATTCAAGGATTTCTACTTTTTCTTTCCAAGTTCATGATTAATGTTTTTTTTTATACCTTCAGCTTTTTGTTTCTTTTCATTTTTTTTCCCCATTTCTTTCTCTCCATGATATTTCTATGTTTTATGTATTCACACCAATGTCTGTTACATTGAACCATCATTTACTAGGATTCAAACATCAAGTAAAATAGTCTTACCAAATCCTGACTTATAAAACTGAAAACTAAAAGAAACAACTGATGAATATATCCAGGGTGCGATGGGTAAATTGTCACCATTTTAGATTTATAATTTTGTGCATGTGCATTGTTTTTGATTTTGTCGACTGCACAGTATAGTAGGGTCAGTTGGGCACCATCTGTGAGAAGAAGAGCACCATGACAAAATTCACTCTGTCTGAAATTTGGAAATGGTATAATGTACTGCTTGGGATTTGCACCAGAAGCTCCAATATGATTACTTCAGAGTATTTTGGTATCAATCTGAGGACAGCATTGAGAGGAGTTGGATGAGTCTAATGGTGATTACAAAGGTATGACAAGTTAGAAAACTCATTCTGATAAGAAAAGAACCACCAAATTTGTTGGCAAGGGCCACAAGCTCAACATGGAGGCCTACATCAAGTGCTTTGAGGAGTTAGTGCTTCCCAGGTGTGAAAGAGTGACTGCTGGAAGACCCTGTTTGGCAACAGGACTCAGCACCACACCACACAACCAGGAGAACCCATTCATAGTTGTCAAACAATTTCTGTGACCACATCACCCCTTATATCTAGCCAGCTAACTCCACAGACTGTAACCCCCTTGATTATTATGTGTGGGGTACAGTTGAGTGAGAGACCAACAAAACTCCTTGTAACACAAAAGATGAACTGAAGGCAAGGATTATGGCAGCATTCACCAATTAAAATAAAGAATCCACCCAGAAGAGATGCAGGAAATTCTAAAGTTATCTGGAGGCCTCAGTTGAAGCTAATGGTGATTTTATTGAAAAAATTTACTCATTAGTATTTCAAGATATTCATGTGTAATTTTGGTAAATATATTTGTTAAAATGAGATGTCAGTTTTATTTTCATTTTGCATAATTTAGATGAGTATTAATCCATCACATCTTTGTATATATATATATATATATATATATATATATATATATATATATATATATATATTATAGCATTATGTATTATGGCCTACTAAAATACTCAACAAAAAATTTTTCATTTGGTGATACCATTCGACATACATACAGGTCTTCTATATCACTTGATAAATAATCTGACCTGTGCTATGGATTTTAGTGTGAGCTGGTTCTCTGTTCTGGCCAGAGCACACTCATTATTCCATCTGAAGGTGTTGGAGATGCTGTTCATCAGGTCCAGGCAACCTGCTCTCTGTAAACAAAGTTTGCTCAGGTTTGCAGTGTTGTGTCTCTAGCTTCTTTGGTGCTATAAATTTCATTATTATATTTTATTTTTCCCTGTCCATTCATTCACATCATCCATGACAGACTTTCGTCTCATAATTGCTTTCCACATTTACAGTTCTGATGCGAGGGGATGAAATCAGTCAACTTGTATTTGTGTTTTTGTTTTAAAATTTATCATGGCCTATAGTAAAAAATTTCTTGCCTTTAATGCCATTATATATATATATATATATATATATAACCATCATTTAAATATGAAAGATATAAAAAAACATTTTTGTCAAAACACATGTGAGAACGAAATAAAAGGGAAAACACCAGTAGCAGAATAGGATATAATAATAAAAAAAAAAGATGACATATATTAACTCATAGTAATATAATCAGGTTCCTTTCAATTGATATAGTATACAGCCTTCTTTAAGCATATGTTTAATATTTTGCCTATAACTGGGTCTATTTAAGGTTTTGATTCAAATTGATTGTGTAAATACATTTTAGAAACTATTTCTAGTATCACTCTATATAAAATTGTAGCCTCTGTCTGTTTGTTATTGAACTCCTCCTAGGTTATTGAAGATAGACCCCCATAACCATATATGTTTTGAAACTACATTATCCACGGTACTTGAATAAGTATATTTTATTTTGATCAAAAGGGGGTCTCTGGGGGCCACCCCACCCCACTGGAAATTTTTTTCCCTTTGATATAATTGAAATTTAAATTTGAACAAAGGAATGACGCCAATCCAAAATATAGAAGGAGAAAGCCAGAAGATGGAGGTCACATCAGCAAGATCATTTTGATCAAAGCGAGTCCCCAGTGGGGTACAACCCCTACTACTGAAATTTTTTTCCCTTTGATTTAAATTAAATTTAAATCTGAATAATGGAATGACTCCTATCCAAAATATAGAAAGAGAAAGCCAGAAGATGGCGGTCACATTGGTGACATCATTGAGTAATACTGAAATTCATCATTTTTCTCCACAAATTATAATAATGATTTAAAATCAATCATCATTTTCTTACAAAAAAATGTGTGACATGCTGCAAGACGTGGGTAATTCAGCTAGTTGTTATATGATTTGAGTAGCATTCAATTTTTGTTTTTGCCAATTTTGTCTGTGGCCACAACTTCATTTATGAACATGTCCATAACATGACATTATCCAATATTAATTCAAAGTTATAAAAAAATAATAAAAAAGTACAAATTGGCACACTAATTAATGAAAAACTCAATAAATTTTGTAATTATACTTCAACATGGTTCCTACCTTCCTACAAATTATTATATCCAGACAGAAATGTCCTTTCTATATTTTAAATGATTATGATAATTAATATAATCTATTCATAATTAGACAACATTTATACAATTTTAATTATTTTTTATCTGTTCAAATCAAACAAATGGATTTTTTTCAATTGCATGACAACAATACCACCTGTTTATCATAAATTAGGGAGTTTGGAAAGGAATTACAGGGTGCAATGAGTAAATTGTCTCCATTTTATATTTTTAATTTCACACGTGCATGTTGTTTGTTTTTGATTTTTCCGACTGCACAGTATAGTAGGGTCAGTTGGGCACCCGTCTGTGAGAAAAAGAGCACAATGTTGCAATTCACTCTGCCAGAAATTTGGAAACGGTATCCTGTACTACTTGGCATTCATGCTAGAAGCTACAATAAAAACATTTCAGAGTGTTTGGGTATCAATCTGAGGACAGTACAGAGAATTCAGAATGAGTTGGATGAGTCTAATGGTGATTATGAAGGTACAGCAGCTTGGAAAACTCACTCTGATTGTTCTGATAAGAAAAGAACTCTTGAATTTGTTGGTGAGGGCCTCAGATTCAACATGGGGGCCTATATCAAGTGCCTTGCAGTGGTAGGGAATTAGTTTATCTTCTCTTCTATCTGACAGTGAGTTGTTCATAGTGCATTTCATAGTTTAACTCCATGGTGGATTATAATTTTAAATGTATTTGCCACTGCTTACTATATGAATTCTCAAGGGTTAGTACTTCTACAAAGGCCTTTTAAAAACGTTTGTATAGTGAAGGCTCATCTATTTTAATTATTATTTTAAAAGTTTAAAAATTGATTTGTGACATATCCAAGAAACCTCCCAATGAAAGACAGCCCACTCTGAATTAAGAACTTTTCAAAGAGAATATTAAATTGCATACATGTTAAAGCACTAGAACTTTTTTTTTTTTTGCAAAAATTTAATGTGTCATATTTAAATGTCCACAGACATCTCAAATGAATTGGGGAAACTTGCAAATAGAGTTTGAGTTACTCATAAGCTTTTGCTTGAGAACTGGGCACAATGTTCCACCATCTGTAGCAGTCTTTTAACCAAGAATGCCAACCTTTCATTTATGCATTGTATTGTTACAGGTGCTGAATATTCCTTTGAACAGGTAGCATTCTCCTACAGTCAACTCAGCTATCTGCCGAGTAAAAAGGAAACTCCAATAGCAGATCTATGACCTACAGGGGCCTTATGCCTATCAACTCATTTTACTGGGCTTTTCCCAATCCTAACTTTCTATCCTCAAGAAAGTTCAAAAGCATTTCCACAGTCTTATGAGTGATGATTTGTTTTTCACTCTATAATCACTTTTCCACATATGAACATTGCTTTCCTCTCGTTACTCTAATGCTAATTTCATGCTAGGTGTTCAGGTAAACTACATTCCTTGATTCCACCAGTCAAGATCTTCACAGCTAGGACAGGCCACATATACAGTGGACTCATCCTCATTACCTTCATATTCTATTAGTGAGGAAGAAGTTCCACTCATAGAGTTTCCTTCACAGAACTGTTGCTGTGCAAACCTGACTCCTGAAAGGATGCTTCCCTGATTACTACATTCCTAACCTTTTCAAGTCTAGGGTCAACTGCTATCTATCCTACATATTCTCATAATATGCATATCTTATTCCCTTACAACAACCTCATTTATTAACCCTTTACCTTGAGTAGCTCTTGAACCTTGTATGTGGTGAACAACATCAAAAAATATATGTATTTATTTAAATCTCATTATGTCTACTGGATTTATTTTGAGTTTTAGATTTATTTTTAATTACAAAATGGATTTTTAATTATAAAATAATCTTTAAAAAAAATTTTGTTTCAGCTAAATGAAAGAATATTATTTTTGATTATTTTAATAATTAAAAGGAAGTTGAAATGGTTGGGAACAGATTTCCTGTTTTCTTATTATTTAGTTATTTGTATAATTGAAAAAATTATTCATTAAGAACAAAAGCAAAATCATTAATTGAACAGTGATATACATTCTGTAATTTTGGAAAAGAAGGATTCATTAGATTTGAAGACTAATTTATAACTAGAATCTGGTCATTATATTTTTTTTTAAACAATTCACCCCAAGCAAAATGGGAGTGCCACTAGTACACAAGGGGCTACAGAGAGTGTAAGTAAAGGAAAAGACTGAGTTTAGGGGGGGGAATGATAAAAAGAAGAACAGATGAGGATGAAAAGAACAGGGATCAAGGCAACATAAGATGTTGATTGACATTTACTACTTTTGAAGAGTTGGACAAGCATCAACATTGACCAGCACAGAGTTAGCCCTGTGCTTAAAACATCATCCTAGGACCCTGAGGACTTGGCTACTAAATGTGGTTACACAACCGGGTGTAGGCAGCGGCAGGAGATGTTATACATGATTCCCCACATCCTGAAGGTACACAGCAAATAGAAGAAGAAAGCCATTTTCACTGGTAAAAGTAAGATACAATAATCTTCTTTCCTAAACATAAAGTCAGTAGAGTCATGTAGAGTAAGATTTATATTTACATGATACATACTCATTGTATATATGATATTTGTTCTATCTATAGGGTGCGATGGATAAATTGACGTCTAAATGATGCAAAAATGAAAATAACACTGACATCTCATTTTAACATGGTTAATTATGGTGCGATGGATAAATTGTCGTGTAAGTTACACAAGAATGAAAATCACTGATATCTCATTTTAACATATATTTACCAAAATTGCACAAAAATATCTTGAAATACTAAAGAGTAAATTTATTCAATAAAATCACCATTGCCTCCAACCACTGCCTCCAAATGACTTTGGAATCTTCTGCAACTCTTCTGGATGCTCTCCTTGTTTAAATTGGTGAATGCTGCCATAATCCTTGCCTTCAGTTCATCTTTCATGTCACAAGGAGTTTTGTTGGTCTCTCACTCAATGGGATTGCAGTCTGTGGAATTAGCTGGCCAGATGTAAGAGATGATAAGGTTGCAGTAATTGTTTGACAGACATAACTGGGTTCTCTTGCTTGTGTGGCATGGTACAGAGTCTTGTTACCAGACATAGGGTCTTTCAGCAGCCACTCTCTTGACCCAGGACAGCACTATCTCCTCAAGGCCTTCATCAACAAATTCAATAGATCTTTTCTTATCAGAATGAACAGAGTGAGTTTTCCAACCTGCTGTACCTTTGTCATCAACATTAGACTCATCCAACTCTTTCCAAATTCTATGCACTGTACTCAGATTGATACTGAAATACTCCAAAATGTTTGTATTGGAGCTTCTGGTGTGAATGCTAAGGTGTATAGCATACCGTTTTCAAATTTCTGGCAGAGTGAATTGTATCCTGGTGCTCTTTTTCTCACAGATGGTACCCAACTGACCTTACTATACTGTGCAGCTGACAAAATCAAAAACAAACAATGCATATGTGTGAAATTAAAAATATAAAATGGCAACAATTTAGCTATCACACCCTTTATATGATATTGCATACATGATATATATCTACATGATAGGGGTGGAATTAATAAATATGTTTCTTCACAAAATATAACCCTCTCTAATAACTAACCCTGATAGAAATAAGGCATACACAGACACACACACACAAATTTTCCTTTCAGAACCAACACTGAACAACCAAACTTGGCTATAATAGGTATCTTCTTAATCTGGTAAAGTCAATGCCCTGTATTGATTAGCCAATAGTAGCGATAAATATTGATTGATTGTTCAGTGACAGTATCATTTACTGATTCTTCCAGTCTTCTGAAACTGGTATATGGCACTTCAATAATCAGGTGTCAAATGATATTCATTGAGATGAGATAATAATAATTTCAATGGATTGAACATTGTGATTAATGCCAACTTAAATTCATTAGGAAATGATTATCAGAAACCTCAAATTCTTCATCTGATAACAGACATTGAAAATATACATGTGTCTAAATAAATGTACCATATTTATTTATGTATAAGCTAGACATTTTCTATCAGAATAAACAAATAGAAGACAATACATTAGCCTAGTAGATTAAAGAATTGTTTTGGGAGTTTGGTGACATAGTAATTGTGAATTCAAGCCCTGGCCTGGGCAATGCAGACTTAGACTCAATGGAAATGGGGTGATCAGTACCTGAGCAGCAGTGCTGGTGCAAGGAGCTCATCCCCGCCCCCAATCTATGGTACCTCTGCCTTATGATACATCTACATCTGAATTTTCATAAGGTAGTATTCATATAAAATGCAAATTATGTACAATAATGGACCATACTTACTGGCCCTGCTTAGCAGGACAAGATAAGAACTAGTTGAGATATCCCTAAATATGGTCAACAGAATGAGAATAATCTAATAAACTAAATAAAGGATTCAGCCTAAAATTTCATGAAGGTTACACAGATCAACAAAAATTTGATGAAGGCTGAAGAATACAACAGCCAAAAATGTTGTGATAATAAAAACAGAGATGAAGACAGTGGTCTGCATACAAATAATGATAACTCCACATTCCAGAAATTCAGACAGAAATTGGGTAAGATAACTGCATCATAGGATAGTAATATTTTAACAGTTTTGTTTAATTGCATCAACAACTCATTGAATGACACCAATCCTCTTATGCAGTTTCTCTCAAAAAGAGTTGACTCACTGATCAATATAATGATCACATTATATGAGAATAAAAAACAAAATGTATTCAGATTTTAGCAATATTGCTAATTTGTATAAACAAACTAACAGCTATATAAACTGGCCCCCAACCATATAAGGGCTCTGTCACACCCACTCACACTTATTGATTAATATAAGGAACATTGAACCAGTAGAGGACTTTCAACTGTAGCAGCAACTAAAATGGATATCACATGTAACTCAAAGAGGGAAAATGATATAATCAAGACGCTGACATTCCACACTACTTCAAATAAAAGGTTAGGAAAAAAACTCCCATCACTACTGGAAAGAGCAATAACAATTACTGGACTTGAGAAACCTATTTTCCTGGGAAAGATTTTATAGATTTCAACCAACAGCAGTACTGGCTGCTCAGTTAATGAATGCTAAATGTTTCTTTATAAGTAAACAGCTGATATTACTATTACCAATCAAAATGAATTCTGCATATCATTATACATGAACCTAATATTTTGACATTAATGTTTATTTCTATAAACAAATTAATAGCTATATAAAAAGGTCACAGTCATATACATTATATGGCTTCTCTCATAAAAGGCTACATCATTGATCATTATTATGATCTCGTTATATTAGAATAAAAAGTCAGAACATATTTCAAGTATCACATTATAGATGAATGCAATATTTTGTCAGTTTGGTTTCTTCTTCTTTTATGAGCCATATTCTAAAGTTTGCTGTCCTTTGTAGCTCTTAGTAAATTTTGTCTTTTTGCTATCACTCCTAAACCCTGTTCTGCCATCCATTTATGCAAGCTTGTTAAGTAGGTTATTACACTGTCTTCATCTGACTCTCTTGCCTTCAATATGCCCTGTGAGTGTCAAATTTTCCAAGATCTCTTTCCTCATGATACATCCTAGAAATTTCAACTCTCTTCTACTTGTATAAAATAAAATTTATGTAAAATGGTTGCTCATTTTATGTTTTATCTCTCATGAGAAGCAAACCTGCTGATGCAATGATCTTGTATCAGTCAAAAGCCAAAATGCCCTTTTCATAAAAGCTAGTCTGTTTAAACAATCTCTTTTGCTTGGCAATAACAACTTTCAATGTTTCAAATTACTTAATATGAGCTGCAATCCTATGCAGTTATGTTTCTCTATTTTCCATCTTTCATTTCGAAATTGATCAATAGTTTTCTCTTAGCAAGAAAAACAAAATGTTTTAGCTTTCAAAAATAAAATAAAAATGGTAATGTTTTTTATCTAGTGAATGTACTGTAAGAAAGAAAGAAAAAATGATTAAAAAAACAGAAAATAGAAATGACCCAGTATTTAAATCAATTTATCTGAATCAGAATTCCATATTAGTCATAATATGACTGGGAGGGATAGTAAGGAGAAAAACATTACAAACGATAGAATAGGAAATTGTGGAGAGCCATGATCGCCCACATCCTGAAAGGATTTGGCATATAAAAGAAAATGATTATTAAATAAAAAAATTAAGAAGATAATTAACTAATATAAATAAACCTGTGACATCATATTTTCCACTTTACACTTAAAACCTAAAGACAACAATCGTTACAGCTTGAAGTTTTAAGGGAATATTTAATTAAAAAAAAATGAATCATTTTACTTCAAGCAAGTCAGTAAAGACATTGAGACACAAGGGGTTACTGGGTGTGAAAGAATAAGAAAAAGATGAAACAGTATTAAGAAGAGTAAACAATAAAAGAAGTAGAATTAATAAGACAGTAGATAATGATTGACATTGCATTTAAATTTTTGAAGATCAAAGTTGACTGGAAAGCATGGAGCCAGAAGAGAGTTCCACAAGTGAAAAGTGCAAAACTGTTAGCATAGAAATTGTGGTTGTATCTAGCCAATGCAACTGTAAATAGATAAGACCTTGTTGCCATAAAGTCTAGTTACCATACTGGAATGCTCAACAGAGCAATTACCATGAAAGTATAGAAAAGCACAGAGAAGCTACATTACAGTGGTGAGAAACAGACTGAAACCAAGATACCAGATCAGGACCAATAACATTGCAGATTCTTCTTTGGATTTTATCAAGAATCTCTAAATATATAGCATGAGCACTAGACCATATGTGGCAGCAACATACAAAGCATATATGAATGGTAGACTTATAAATATGTAAGATAGATTCTGGAGAGAAAAATTGTCTAGCAATGCTATATAATAAGAACAGAATGGTAATACTGGAGACTGTGTTTTTGTCATGGCCTGTTATCATTTTGTGCATACCAACACAAAGAAGACAGAAAGACATGGCAGAAATCCTACAGAGAGAGACATAGATATATCCACTTGGGACCAAGCTCATAATCCATGAAGCCTCTTGCTTCTTGTTCCAATATCATTTGGTGTTTAAGAAATAGGGATTCTCTCAATTATTACAAAGAATCATCCATGCATCCTCCCTTGGGTCATCTAAACTTTCCATTTTTTATTTTAAGTATGACTGCCTTTTTAGCTTCTATTTTCTTCAGCACTTCCTTGTTGCTCACATTTTTTGTCCATGTTATTCTCAGCATACATCTGTAGAACTAAATCTCTATTGCTTTGAGTTTCTTCTTCATCTGTAAGAAAACTGTCCAGCATTCACTACCATACAGAAGGATAGATAGATAGATAACAGTTCAGCACTTGCTTCTCATGAAATATTCCTATGTCTTAATATTTTGCTTAATTTCTGGAAGGATTCTTTCATTATTATGATACACTTCTGGATCTCTGCATAATATTTTCTGTCATCTGTTATTACACTACTCAGATAGTTCAATTTCTGCACCTAATTGATACTGATATCACCAATTTGAAGCTTACAATTTGGGTTGCCTCTCTTGCTGATGATCATACATTGTCTTTTCATAGTTAATGATTAGTCGTTTCTTCTTTCCTTTGTTATCTTTACAAGTTTTTGGAGTTTTCTTTCAGCTCAGTATTTTTGTTATTAAAAGTATAGCCACTAATAATAAATCTTGGTAGGTGTTTTATATCACTTAGGATTGTCTTGCTGTATAGATTGAATAAATCCTGTGAGAAAATGTACCTTTTGTGTGCTTGCCTAACTCATTGCCTATCTGTATGCGGACAGTTTGCTCCCAGTAAATGTTGCAGCTTATCCTAATATCTTTCCTGTATAAGTCGAGCTTACCTAGCAGTTCAAACAGGTTTTCAAGACATAACTTATCCAATGTTTTAGTATAATTTACAAAACAACAGATAAAACAATATAATAAAAATATTCAATTTTAATTTTCATAATTAAGTGCATAATTATTAATGAGACAGGAAATTTATTTAGGTCTTCCTGAATAAATGTTACGGTCATTATACTATATATCTGGCAAAAGAATAATTAAGTACTCTTTTCTATTTTACTGACTGAAATATTCTAGTGTACAAAGTGGATTTGATGCTTGTTCTGTTTTAAGAACAAAGAGCTGCTCTCCCCTTCTAAAAGAAATGGAATCACTATTTATTAATATATGTTGAGAATGAAAAGTGTCACACATACAAAGTCCAAAAATTTTGGTGCGACCAACAGACTACCTGCCAAAAGACGTATAGAAAAACAAAAAAAATAAACAAGAAAAACCTTAGACAAAAAAAGCAAAAGGCAAACAACTACTTAAAAAGTAAATTAAAATGCTCAATGCCTAAGCTCAACAGAGCCAAAGCACTTCACAGCGTCAACCCTCAATGAGGCACAGCTTGAGTTGCTACTTAAGTTTCACACTCTTGCGATCTTCAGGTGACTAGAATATAAACTATATTGGATAATTAAATGTACGTGTATATATATATATATATATATATATATATATATATATATATATATATATATATATATATATATATATATATATATATACACACACACACACACTCATCAATAATTCTGCAACATTTATTTTACACAACAAAATTTTAAACACAGTTTCCTTCTTTATCAATATACTCAACCCAACACTTATCCAGTTTTAGCAACTCTGTTCTGTAGAATTCCATATGTTGGTACACCAGAAATGCTGTTAAATGCTATGTTTCAGGCAGTGGACTTATTGATCCAAACACATATATTCTTATATGTGCACACACTTATATATAAAAGCATATGTGTATGCATGTGTGGCACTATAGTCTTGCACATTTAAGAATATTTAGTAGTTAAGTGCTTCATAGCACCGAGTTACATTTTTGTAATCAAATAAATTGGCCAGGAATTGGGGAAAGGTGTTAATGAGTATTAGAGACAAAGAATTAATTAGAAAAATGAATTAATATCTATAAATTAAATTAGCTCCTTAGCATGCTCAGGACTTGAAAACTGAATCTGAGAATTTTCATGACATCAGCAAGGCCAATAGGTTGTCAGCTTTAATTACTTACAGATGTCTTTTATTTCCTTTAACTTTTAATCTTTCTTCTTAAATTCTCACAGAATTTTTTTCTACCTGCTTCAGAAACATACAATATGAAGTTGAGTACAATGTGGAATGTTCACAAATTTAAATAAAGGAAAAGTTTTTATAAGCAGTAACTAAATGCAAATGTCTGAATTTTCATGTTATGGACATGGTTTTAACACTTCAAAGCTTGATGGTCCAATTTAAGTGTTTAGTGATAAGATCTTTGTCTCCCAAATTCATATTCAGAAAAAATATTTTAAGTTCATCTGAAAAAGAGAATGGTGAAAAAAAGAGTTTCATTATTTTTTTTAACTAACTACTTGTGTCATGAAGTTTATTGTGAAAAGAGATTTAATTAATACAAAACAAAATAATAAGCTAAAACTTGAAGGAGGAATTAATTCTATCATCTGTAATAATTGCCACAGATAATACATAGGAGAAACCTCAAGGAATTTAAATAAAAGATTATATGAATGCAAAAAAGATCTTTCATAAAACAACACACTTAATGCATTAACTGCTCAATTCAGGATCATAATTTTGATTTAAAAATGTTGCTCTCATTAAAAGAGAAAATAATTTACTAAGATGAAAATGTATACAAAGTGCTTTAATCATTAGATCATCCACAGCAAATTTACGTCCAGTTTCTTACATTTTACACTTCTTGACAGATCTTCTATTATCATTGTTCTATATTTAATAACAAAAGTGATGGAAATATGAACAAAAAGTAAAAGAAACTGAATGAAATTGACTAGACTTTATACACAAAACATATTACTTTAAATTAATTTAAGTTTAAAATTCTCATCATCCTCTCTCCTTCATTTGCATATGTAGTCACATCAACATTAACATCACTTTTAGTGCAATGACATCCTAAAAGATGAAATGCATTGCATGAAAACTTTTCCCACTTTTGCCATAGTTTTTTCCCTTATATATATATATATATATATATATATATATATATATATATATATATATATATATATGCTCTGTCCCTAATACTGAGCACTCTTCTCCCATAAATACAGCAAGTTTTCAACAATTATATATATATGTACTTCACAAGTTATTTATTTTTGTAGGAATTTTACAACTATGTGTATTCTTTGTTGAATTAAAAACTGAAATAATATTTACTATCTGAAATCCTCAATACAATATGTTTCTACTCAAACATTTTAAATTTCAGATTCTATGGAATTAAATAAGATGAAAGTAACATCAACTAAAACTAAAATGGTTTTTCTTTTTCATATTTTTTTGGTCAGAGAGGATAAAAATGAGGACATTAGTCATAATGCAGATAAAGAGCAAGGTATAATGGGAGGTTGTGATAGAAGCAAGATTTATTCTCCCTTTTTGTATTTCCTCCATTATGGACATTATTATATCTGTGATATATAATAACATCATACTTCATGGGTGGAACAGAATAGGCGAATGGAAAAAGAATGGCAAACATGCTTTGTTCTCAGAGAGAATTTTATAACGCTGTGTCATACACAAAGTTATATATACACATATAGAGAAATTATAACATATATACAACAACAAATAGTGTGTAAAAAAGGGAACCTTACTTGTAATATTTCCCAAATGGAAAACTGGAGTTACAGCCGTTTTTCTATGAACTTTGTTAGGGCATGTGTTTTATTCTGTATGACCTACTGTTGTGGGCTAGGGATATCCTTTTTATCTGGGCTCTACATCAAAACTTCCACTTTTGTCCCTCTATCCCTTGACATCATTCACTGGCTGTCACATAGCCCTCATGACTAGCTTGACAAAAGGGAGACAATTGCCATTTTTATCCCTAATTAATCCTAGGGGTTAATTTTTTATTGTCTCCTTTAAGATTTAAATACTTTAAAAAACTCACAAAGAAAATCTATGAAAGCATCTCTTTTGTACCAAATACAAGTACAATCTGGAATAGTCATAGAAGTGTGAATTTTTCAACTTATAAAATAAGTTCTGGTTCAAATAAACATTCTACCAGGAATTTTGATATAAGTTTATTAAACATAGAACAAAATAATCCTGCTGCAGAGTAGCATAGTAAGTGTGCTGTGTATGAAATATACACCAGGGTAAACCATTATCTTTCCTATATAATCTCATTAACTGCATTTCTTGACCTTTATTATGCTCATAGTAATTTTTTTGTTTTTTTACAGTAAGGTTCAGCCTACACAAGGCCTGGAGACTACTTGAGGTAGAGGGTTACATTAAGGAGTAGTTTATATGGATAGGAGGGGGGAAGATAATGGTTAACTTTAGACTTGGACAGGTTAAGATTGTAGTGATCAGGGAAACATCTTCTTGGGAGTCTGCTCCACAGGGCAGTGGTTAACAGAAAGAACCAGTTTGACTGGAACTTCTCACTGATGGAATGTGGGTGATTTATTACTATGTAAGTGGCATGGCATGTTCTAGAGGTGAATGTTAGACCTGGTGGAACCTAGGAATGTAGTTCATCTGAGCACTTTCCATGGTAGTAGCAATATAGCAGTAAGAGACTTGCCACATTCACCTGTGAGAGAGAGGTTGTGGGGTGGAAAATAATTCTTCCCCAACAAGGATTCAGAGATGCTTTTGAACTCTATCATGACTGGAAGGTGAGGACTGGGCAGCTCCAGCCCAAATAATGGTAACAGTACTCCATTTTCAGTCTGATCTGGCTCTTTTAAAAGTAGAGGATAGCATGAGGAGTCAGGTACTTACTGGAGCGGTACAGGGAGCTGATTATTTTACCTGCTTCTTTAGTGATGAATTATATATGAGTTCCACTTGAGGTCAGGTCTGAGAAAAACTCTAAGTAGAAGCTTATGTAGCTTCATTTAACTAATTCAGCTTTAGTGCTAAAAATGTTTCTTTTCTTACAGTGGATGGTTACAAGCAAGAGGGGAGATGAGATGTGCTTATTTTATTAACACACTCATAAAACACCACACAATAGCACTTTACTTTGAGGAGCTCTTGGGCTTTGGATTATCTCAACATTAGTATAAAAATAATTTCATAGTGGCAGAGGTGAAGAATTGAAGAAAATAATTTAATTCTGCCAGCACTTGTATTTGGTACACTAGAATATTATCAATAAAAAATAGATTGGTTAGATGGTTGTTTTTTCTTAATGGTTTATCATTCACTATGGGTTATTTAATGCTGAAATCTAAATATTTTGTCCGTAATTTTTTTGTGAGATAATAGTTTTATTGCTATAAGTCTTACTTATTAACCCATAGATGGAAGAAAAGAAGTGAATTCCTACCTTTCCTAAGCGTATTTGCACATAAGTGAATATAATGAGCCCAACTGGAATTTGAACTCAGCTCTCCAATTAGCGATTCTGAGACATTATCAATTAAAACATCAACAGATCCAAGCTTATAGCATCTGGTATTCCTAAGCAGTCACCCATGTAAATACTGTGTTTGACATGGCTTAACTTCAGTGATCACATAGGATCCAGTGTTCAGTGTGATGTATGCCATTTTTGTATCTTTGTGCCAAGCTAAGCTAAAGTTATAATATATGTATAAAATATACATAATTGGGATGATTGATTTATTTCTAGGGATGTGCTTTTTAACTCCAATCCAGCCTTGTAATTTTGGCAAATAATTGGACATTTTATTACAAATAACTTTTTTTATTTAATTATTTTGTTTCGCTTCAAACAAATTATCAACATATTTAATGATAAAAGACCAGAAAGATGTTAATCATTAAACAAAGGACAGTCAATATGTTTTTGTTTGTTTTCATTAACTTTGTAGATTTTCAAATTTTTCATTATTTTATTAATTTGTTTGATTCTATTTTAATATTTTCTGCCTGAATTTCTAGCATGTGGAGTTATCATTATTTTCATTATCTGCATTATGACTAATGTCCCCATCAATAACTGGGCCAGGCAGTACAGGCTTAGTGGAGACAAGGCAAGCAATAACTGAGCTGTACTAAATAAGAACAAGATGAGATATCCCTAGACATGAACAGCAGAATGAGAACAATCTACTCTAAATAGATTAAATAAAGGATCCAGTTTGAAATTCTCTGAAGATTACACAGATTAACAGACACCTGAAAAAGGCTGGAGAACACAATGATCAAAATGTTGTAATGATAAGAACAGAAAAAGACATTAGCCTGAATGTACATAATGTAATTAAAGTTATAATTTTTGTCTGAATATCTGGGATGAGGAGTTATCATTATTTTACATTATTTACATTCCAATTAATGTCCTCATCATTGTCATCATCACCTGATTGCTCTCTGTTTGAATTTCTGGGATGAGGAGTTATCATTATTTTACATTATTTACATTCCAATTAATGTCCTCATCATTATTATCATCACCTGATTGCTCTCTGTTTGAATTTCTGGGATGAGGAGTTATCATTATTTTACATTATTTACATTCTGATTAATGTCCTCAATATTATCTGATTGGTTTGAATTTCTGGGATGAGGAGTTATCATTATTTTACATTATTTACATTCTGATTAATGTCTTTATCTTTGTTGTTATCACAATGTTTCAGTTCAAAATTCCCTGAAGGTTACCCAGATCAAGAGACACCTGAAGAAGGCCAAAAGACACAAAAGCCAAAATGTGATAATAACAACAATGTATAAAGTGAATGGGACAAACTAATTATTGTATCCATGTTTCTTGGCAAACAGAAGAATAATTATGACAAATAAAGTTAACTTTTGATTGACAACCATTTTTAGTGAATGCTGAAAAGGAAAGCATGAAAAAAGGACTAACCAACAATTATAAAAAAAAAAAGTATATATGGTTGTGAACAAGAGGAGCAGTCCAAGATGCAAGTTATGAATTGGAGACATCTAAATTAAGCGAGTAGAGAAATCTGAGAGGTATTTTAACAGATGATAGAAGGTGTGACACCAAAACCTGAACAGTGAAATCATGAAAGATGTATTCTAAAAGCATAAAGTATTATGGAAAAAGGAAAATTATAAAGAAAATAGTTGTGAACTGTTATGTAATATCAATCTTCCTATATGGCAATGATAACTGGACAGTTTCTTGAAAGATGAAAAGTAGACTTGAAGCAAAAAAGATGTGGTTCTGTGGAATGATGCTGAGAATAGCATGGGAAGAATATATGAGAAACAAAAAGCAAAGAGAAACAGTAAGTACACCTACATAATGAGATGGTGTAAATGGTTGGCAGAACAGCATAGTAAGGAGTCAACCCAAAATGGGATATAAATTGTCCAACATTCATTGCTAAAGATTGATATTACATCACAGCTAATAACTCTTATCTTTGTTTCCAAAGAAATTTTTTCTGTTTCTTAATATTTTGTTTAATCTTTGAAAGGAATCTTTTGCTTCCAATATACCTTCAGATTAATGTACCATATTTTTGGTTATCGCACTTCCCAAATAATTAAATCTCTGTACTTACTTGATTCAATTTGTAGTTCAATTCTTGGTCTATCCTTTTTGTTAATGACCATATATTCTCTCTTCTTACAAGTTATTAGTCTTTTCTTTGCATTCTCTACCCTTCAGCCTCTTTCTCACAGATACAAATTTGCAAGACTATCATTGCTCTATTAATATTTCCATGGCAAATGTACAGATGAGCTCTATTCTTTAGTTCCATGAGTTCAGACCTTTGCATCTAGAACATGCCATGTTATTTCCAAAAAGTTGAATCACCCTCATTTCCTCTATGTTCCAAAAGTTCCACTCAATTTTTCTCAAGAACTGCCAATTTTTGAAACAGATATGTATGTTGTTTCCCTGAGCACTACAATCTTAATCTCTTTGTGACAAGGGTCAATCCTTATCCTCATAATCTTCACTTTCTACCTCCTCCTCATTCATTCATAGCATACCCCTCATTCCTCATTACCATTTTAACAGTAACCCTCTACCTTGAGCAGATCTTGAGCTTTGTATTGGGTGAATTTTCTATTAAATAAAACCTTGTCTTGCAACTACAGGACTTGAATTAGCATTTTACATTAGATATAATGTATAGAGATTTAGGCTCTGCAATCAGCATCTCATAATCCAACTTTTTAATCTAATCAAAATTTTATTTTAAAAATCTTTATTTAAATTTAATATTTAATTATTTTATTTTATTAATTCATTTAACTTCAAAGGCACAGAGATTAAACTTTTGAACTCTGACCTGTAACAAAGATATTGAAAAATAAAGAATCATAATGAATATTAAAAGAATGTCATTTTAATTGATATTTAAAATTTCAGTGTCTTATTTGAAAGAAGAAGCAGGATATATGCATTTAAAGTAAGAATGATGATCTTTTCCTTTCATCAGTAAGAGTATTAATAACATCAACAAAATTATGCCATGTTCTAAAACTAATGCAGCCCAGTACTTTGCTTACAAATCAAAATGAGATAAACTCTATTCTATCTTCAATATAGAGATGACAGTTGCATGAAACAAATAATGTTGTTAAAAAAAGAAAAAAACTCCTTTCTTATGATGAGATCAAGCTGCTTGTCCGTCCAATTTACTAAAGTAGTTCATATGGAAATATTGTGTGCAGAAAAAAAAATAAGAGAATAAATAAAATGATGTGAAAATAATTCAATATTTGTGAATGAAGAGAAAACAAAGAATGAATGAAAAATGAAAAGAACTTTTCATATTGCATGCAGAAATCATTTTAAAATCCTAACAAGAATTACAATCTAGCAAAGATTACATAAAAATCAATTTTTTAGAATTACTGCCATAAATTTATGTAATAAGATTTTAGTATAGAGCTTTCAAAAACCTTCTGCATTGGTGACTAGTTCTTCTATGTACCATATCCTTCATGGCTCTCCACAACTTACTATGCAGCTTACTAATGTCTTTCTTTTCACCATTCCTCCCACTCCCTGTTCTGTCATCTATTCACACAAGCTAGTCAGTTAGGTGGCTTGCTGACTCCTCCATCCCATTTGCCTTCTGTGAGTGTCAAATTCTCTTTGCCTCCTTCCTCATTATATGTCAAAAAAATGTCAGCTCTTTCTGATTCTGTATATAAGTGTCTTTTTTGTTTCCATTTTTTTGCAACATATTTACTTAAGTTTTGTTAGCTGAACCAAATATATAATTCAGAATATATTTTAAAATAAATAATTAAATGTAAAATGTTTAGTTAATAATTAAAGTAAGAACAGGTAATTAATTGCACTGACATGGTGCAACAACACCAGTTTGTAAAGCTCATGTTAGATGGATAATGTAAACCTCCTCCCAGGAAAAGGTATTAAAAAGATTCTCCCCTGTGCAGAATGTGGATGTGCATGCTTTTCAAAAGTTGGCTTCATTAGTCACATGCATCACCACAATGCCAGCACAATCTATCACTATGACACCCAACTTGATTTCACTTGCAATCTATGCAACAGTGTGTGCAGGTTAGTGAGGAGATTTACCCTTACTTAACAAGATATTCATCTTTAATTTTGATTTTTAAATAATGTAGTAAAAATTTGTTTTTATGTCTACAAATTTCTACGACATTACTTAAAAATTGAAAACTAAAGACAAATATCTTGTAAAATACCACCATGAAAAATGTAAACATATGCACTATATACAACTTAGATAATGTAACATACGTTAGACAAAGGCAATATTTTAAACTAAACAAATAAGCTAACCAAGCCTCAAAAATAAATAAATAAAATAAACAAAAAATCTAAATAAATAAATAAAAATATAAGTAAATAATAAACAAATTATGAATGAATATATAAACACAATTAAAAATAATAATAATAATAATAAACAACAACAAATTCTTAAGTAAGCAATAATAAATAATAAGTAAAGTGTTAACAACAATATAAAATAGCGATAAATAACCACATTCAGATCCACAATAATTTCTGCTCAATCGCTTCTAGAATAATCTGAAACATAACTGTTACCATCCACCCAATAACCAGTATGACAATACAATAAACCTTACTACACATAATGCACCACTGACAAGCATATATAAATAGTTAAGTCAAAACACAGCACACATGACCTGAAGATAGCATTGAAGAAACATACTGTCAATGCTTGGTGATGACCTTATATTATGTATTATATATATATATATATATATATATATATATATATATATATATATATATATATATATATATATATATATATATATATTATAGAGGATTGCTTCTGTAGTGATTAAAATAAGAGTTTATTGTAGTTGCATCTAGTAATACAGCTTTAATGTACATTGAAGCACATATCCATAGTCAGGAAGTTAAATTTAATTTTTTTTCTGTTGGAAGATAATATTCAAAATGAATTCATAGAAAATACTGAATCTATTAATATATTCAGGCTGAATAAATATGAGTAAATTTCTAAACTTAAATAGGAAGTCTGTCTAGGAAGTGTAGAGGATTATTATTCAATGCAACATTGGAGTTACTATCTGTAGAGGTATGTTGGGATTAGCTACAATTTGTAGAGTGAATTCGGTTGCGTGTTCAAAGTAATGTAAATCCTCAACACATTTAATTACTTCTTCAACGAATTACAGAGCAATGAACAAATTGAGAAATAACACAAAACAATATTATATAACAACAAACAAATTCTCATTCATACAGCATAAGAAAATACAAGGATTTATACTGGAATGAATTCAGATTTGTAAATGAAACCTGTATGGTGTTTGTTTATTTAAATCTTTGTATAAACTCGTTTTGAGGTGTTTGGAACATAGCTTGTGAGTTTAAGTAAAAGATCGTATGTTAAAGTTGTTGTGATGAAAAGTTCACAAAATCAATGAAAGTATTAATCTGTTTATGTGGAATTTAAACAGTTTTGTGCAATGTAACTTTTTAATGTAGTTTGTAATAAATTTAGTTGTGGTAAAAGTTATCTTTCTTTGACTGATTTTTTTTAAAGAAATAATGTTGAATTATTTGAGCAAGTTCAGAAGAGAAATAATGTTCTGTGATTGAGAACTTGAAGCGATAAGCAATTCTCTGCTGTGTAATAAATGAAGTTGAATATAAAGATGAGAGAATGATGTCTAAAGGTTTGGATTATGTTAAAAGGTAACTTTAAAAACTTCAGATGATAAAGTGATGTAGACTTGTTTAGCAAGTGGTTTATGGTCACAATGCTCACTAGGGAGATGAGTTTGCATGCTGAATTTATTTACTTGGGTGTACATGTGATAGGCTCCAGAAAATTAGCACCAAAATATTTAACTCGATTATGAGATTAAAAATAGATGTGCGTGGGTGGATGGCAATGCCTACTTGTTTGTTTATGAACCAATCAGCAAGCGAATTCTTGGAAAATATGTGTGAAGTTGGTTTTGTACAAGAATATCACTGTGATCCACTTTTAGATGGCGTTTGAACAGAAATGTAGAATTACAATTCTAGAGAAGTATCCTACCATTTAACATTAACAAAAAAAAAAGAAAAAAGAAATAGCCTACCTAGGGCAATGATGCCTTAGTCCTTTTCAGATTACCTTGCTTTGGACCTTACACTAATATCCCATTCACTTTTCAAAAACAGTCTGAAAAATTCTCTTTTATGTTTACTATCAGCTATGTCATGACTATCTCTTTAGTATCATCCAATTCTAGCTTTGAGAACACCCAGAAATCACAGACAGCCCAATCTGGTTTTTAGCTGGTGACATGATGTTTTTCAAAAATTTCTGCATGGGACATGAAGAATCTACTTAATTGGTTATTGTTAATGCAATGTTCACAGAGTTACACAAGCTCTCTCAGTGGTATCTCACTGATGAATAAGTAACCCCACCAAGAAGAATTTATATTCACATGTGTAGTAAGGTCATCTCTATTCAAATCCCAATCCAGAGCAATGCTACATAAGGAATTATCAAAACATTCAAAATGGTTAGATACATAGTATGTGATTCATATCAGGAAATAATCAAATTTAATAAGGAGACTTTGTTCTAAGAGGAGTTGATATGCGGTGACACCAATATGAACTGGGATCACCCTAAGAGATATAAAAGTAAAAATACCAGAGTGTCAAAACAGCTAGGTGCATCAGGAAGTTAAACTGAGAGGTACCCTCATAGATACTAAGTGCAGAATCAAGCTTCAAGGGACATCAGTGGTTGCTCTGATTTGTAAACAAGTGGTCAAGCTAATCGAGCTTAGGATGTGCACACATAGAACAACCAGATGACAGGAAGTTATATAATTGCTACACTTGAGAGTAAAAAGCCAGAGCCTATCACATCTTTGTGAGAAGAAGATCAACATTTAAAGAAAGTCCCAAAACCACACACCTTCATTCTGACATTAATTGAGGTCAAACAATAAATAAACAATAATTTTATGTTTGAAAGATTTTGTCTCATATTCTTATTTATTATTACAACAATAATGTTAAAACTTAAAAACAACTTATTATTTTTTTTTTGCATGACACTATCAAACCAACCTAATAATATAATGAGGACAGAAAAAGACAGCTGAAATTTTCAAGACATAATGAAGAAAGAAGGCTTGGTAAATTTAACACTCAAAGTATTTTTGAAGACAAAAGAAATGGAGAAAGCAGCAACAATGTTACATATAAATTCCAAACTTTATATAAAAATATTTTACATTTTTTATACGATTACTTTTTATTTTTTATATATTATTTTTATAGGGTAAAAAATAAAATATTTGTTTACAAAACTGGAAAAAGCCAAAAGTTTTCTATTTAACTGACTTTTTATTTACTCACGTGATAATTTTTCCAATTCAGTATTAATCAATCACTTTTATTTTGTATATCATATGCACTTATTTTGTTAACCTCAAAAAGATAAAAGGTGAAATCTAATCAAATAGATTTGAACTTGATACTTGGGATTCTAAACTTGGTACTCTGCCAAGTAAGCCAACAACCATGTAGCTAATTACCAATTACCAAGTAATTATTGTCTCGTCTTCAATAATCCTACTTGTGCTTGCAATCACTCACAATGTGTGCTTAGAAGACAAGTAAGCATCTATCAATTATGGATATCCTCAGGCAACAGTTGAACACCTCAGTACTGGATTGGAGTATTCTAGAACTCAATTTTCAAAGTCATGTCATGTCACAAGTCTTGTAACTCACTATAAGGGTCATACCATCACCACATGTATGACAGTTATAGTAGCAGGAGTGTGTCTAAGCCAATAGAGTCTGGCAAACCCTATTCATGCTCATTTTGAATTCAAAGTTTTCCTTCTAATAGACTAGTTGGTACCTCAAGGCAAGAGAATTCAGTCAAACCTGGTATTTAAACTATAGCTGGAGGGGAGAAAAGGTGGATTCATAACTTTACTAAGGGTATTTATGTGAAAGTGAGTGTGTATCAAACTCAGTTAGAATTTGAACTTGGTTTGGCAATTTCTCTTTCCAAACTGCTAACCATAACACTACCCACACATTTAAAATTTTCAAAGTACAGGTACATAATCTCATATCTCAAAACAAGAAGAACCAGACACATTTCTGAATTTAGAATTTTTTATTTCAGAATGGCACTATATACCCACCATATGTGAAAGAGAGAGATGCAGGTTTGACCCCTGAACTCTGCTGAAAGGTGTAATTTCTTTATTAAGTCTCCCAAATGCCCAGACTACTAGGTGTCAATTTGTTATATTCCGTGCTAATAGGAATATATACTTGAAAAACACAGTGGATAAAATAAGTAAAGATTTGTTGTAAAAAACCTACAATAAGAATAAAGGTAACAGTTATGCAGGGTCATTGCAAGTCAATCCAGGGAAGGTTAGTAGTTCTCCAATAAGTTTGAGTTGGGTTCAACAGATCCAAAGCTAGGGAATTTTTGGCCTGAAGGCGAAAGGTACAGGCTCGTCGATCTCCCACATTAAACTGAGCCTTGTGCCACATCTACCTCCGGGGGGTTCTACAAACCTGATGTCATTTATGTGGATCTGTTGAGTACAACTCAAACCTACGTGGAGAACTACCGACCTTCACTACTGGATTGACTTGCAATGACCTTGTGCATAACTGTTACCTTTATTCTTATTGTACTGGTTTTTACAATAAACCTTTACTTATTCTATCCACTGTGTTTTTCAAGTATATATTCCTATTAGCATGGAATATAACAGTCAGTATAATATTTGTGGAGCTTAGCAGAAACTAAAATCTGCATGTCATGCTTATTACCATGGACAAAAATAAATTGTTAGCCTGTCATGGAACCAATGAGAATCCCTTGCAGGAGTGAATAAAAAGAAGCAGAAAACCCTTTCTTTCTATTTCTTCTCACTCCAGGCATTGATCACAAGACTTGGCCTCTTTTTCATTAGTTCATCATTGTAGAATGATGCCATGTTAATATCTCCCAAAATGCAGCCTTCACAATGAGCACATATTTCATAGTCCTGACAAAAAACTCATACAATTATATATTTCAGGTACAGACATTTTATACACCAAACACACTTATACATTTCTTTCTTTTTAGGTGTTTATTATAAATTGTTTTCTGTGTAACTCACACTAAATGATTTGGTTTTATTTATTAGTTATATTCTGTCTTGCATGATTTGATTTTTCTACAACGACTGGGATTAATGGGAGTGGCAGACAGTAATATCACTTGTTACTTTCAAGCAGCATGAACATATCTTTGTTTGAATGTAGTTGAGGAGTAACTTTAAAAGCTTTAGCTAAGAAAAGGATAATACCTGCAACAAGAGCTGGATTTAGGCCTTAAGAGGCACCTGGGCTAATAGAATTTGGGGGCACTTTCATTATGTATGTCCTTGGGGATCCCTCTAATGTCGGGGCCTCTGGACTATATGTAAATCCAGCCCTGCTCACAACTTATTGAAGAGTAATGTCAAACAATTTAATATTTCTGTACTGAAGCTTGTTAAATATTCACAGTGAGTACAATAAATAAAAATGACAAATAATATTAGTTTGTTGATAGATTTTACATATCTTTTAGTTAAATTGTGTTCCACTATCTCTCTATTCAAACAAAGCTGCCCAAACTATCTATCTTTCTCTCTCTCTCTCTCTCTCTCTCTATATATATATATATATACACCAAGCAACCACAACCTGGAAAGATCACACTTCAAAGGAAGATAATCAAGTGTCAACATTGTAAATTTATAAAATCTTTCTATTAAAACAGTTTTTCAGAAATATAGGTTTCTCAAGTCTAGTAGCTGTTAATTCTCTTTCCAGTACTGAAGGGGGCTTCCTTCCTAAACTTTTGCATTATGATTATGCCATTATTTTCTCTTTGAGTTACATGTACTATCCATTTTAGTTGTTGCTGCTGTTGAAAGTACTCAAATGATGTGGTTTCTGTTATTTGGTACTGTTCTTTGTGATTCTCTATTGCCAGTCCACAAGGTTTGGAAAATATGGTCTTCACTAGGACCTACAATTTTAATTCACTTGAAGCCATTTTTAAGATATACAAAGAACTCAACAAACAAAATATTTCTGGATCTCTGTCCAAAACAATATATTCAATTTTCATTGGTGTAACATCTTTGTCAAGCCCTTGGAAGAAGCTCATTTAAGGTTCATGGTGGAGTAATAGATAATGGCTTGGATTGAGGAATTGGAGAGCCGAGTTCAAATTCCAGTCAAATCCATTACATTCACTTACATGCGAATACACTTGGGAAGGGTATGAATCTGTTTCTTCTCCTTCCAGCTATGGATAAATAGCCTTGGATGGCAATTGGTCTACTGCAGAAAGAAATGGCAATCTACTGCAGGAAAAGATCTGCCTCGTCAGTCATGTATCATACATGAACACTTAAGTGTTTATCACACATGGTACATAACTGAGGCTTTCACTAAAGAGAAAAACAAATGTAATTTTAAGGTAAGAAAAAAATGTATTTTTTTAAAGGTTCATTCTTATTCCCATATATTTTAAGTACTGATTTCCTGTTCATGTGGGATTGGAAAAAGAAATCAGAGAGTTGATTTCAAATTTTATTAAGGTTTATTTACATTCACTTATGTGTAAATACCCTTGGGAAACATATGAATACATTTAAACAGTTATGGGTTAAAATAGAAGACTAATATCTGAAACAATTGTTGTTATTCATAAAATATTGTTAATGCAAAAAAAAAAAAAAAGAATTATTACTACAATCCGAAAAACATGTTTTGGCTTTAAATAACCCACAAAAGTTTGATAAGACTCCCCTGTGCCTTTTCTATAAATCTTTACATGTTAAATGTTCTGATGAGAATTACTCTTTGATACCTAGACTTTATGAATTTAAGCGCAGTACTAGATTTGTGACAAGATCTTATCATTTTACAGTTGAAATGACTAGATATAACCATAAGCTCTATGCTAATAGTTGATTTTCACACACTTCTCACTTGTAGAACTGTCTTCTGACTTCTTGCTTTCCTGTCAACTTTGATCTTCAAAAATTTAAATACAATGTCATTCATTATCTTCTGTCTTCTTAATTCCTTTCTTTTATTGTTCTTTCTCTTTAATAATATTCTTCATGCAGTAGGCGGATCATAAAATTAATTTTTATTAGGCTTAATGAATCATTCCTCACATTTAGTATTAAATTATGGTGATTAAAGGAAAGTTCAGAATTTCAGTTTGTTTACAGGCTGAAAAAAAATACCATTAAAAGTAAAATACACTATATTTGATTTTTTTATGCAATGTTTTTACAATAAAATTGGTATTAATGAACTGATTTTGATAGAATTTTAAGGATATACTTATATTTATATGATAAACATAACATGTGAGTTTGAGTCAATAATATTTATCCTTATTAAAAGTATTAATAATCACCTGTTTTGGAGATGTCAGATTGTAGGCTACAACAATCAATCCAAAAACTGCAAACTCTGCTTGTAGGAAAAAATAGCTATAATTACCTTCCCAGACCAAAACAAACTACTAAATAAATGATCAGAACTCATCTTAAAATGCAGACATGAAAAAAAATTTTACTACATTACTTAAATTTGAAAACCGAAAAGAATAAACAAAAATAAATAAGCAAAAACAAGTAAAATAAATTAATCCAAATAAATAAAGTAAATAATAAACAAATTAACAAATGACAAAAATGACTCCTGCCAAAATAACCATTAGAATAGACTACCCACAATGCAATAGACTACCTACAATGCATTGTATTGTAGTTCTCAATATGTTTTGTCCTTTTGCTACTTCTCCCAAACCCTGTTCTGTCATCCACTTGCTTAAGCCAGCTAGATATGTCACCCGTTGCTTTCCCTTGTCTCCCTCTATCTACCCTGTGTGTATCAGATTCTCCAAGCCCTCTTTTCTCATTATGTGTCCC
>CAHIKZ030001023.1:0-22500 GCA_903632075.3 Acanthosepion pharaonis | reverse complement strand
GTCTATCAAGAATATCAAGAATATTTGTGTGAAAATAAACACAAGAAACTAGCCTGGAATTTGAACTCTGACTGTTGATTCTACCTTCTACATCAGTGTCCATCACATTACCCATACATTTAACACCATGCCTACGAGTTCAAAAAAGATAAGCAGTTTCAATGTGTGGTAGTGAGTTAACTGAAAAGTATTGTTGAAGTTCTGCTCACGTTTTTTGTTGAGATTTACAAACTCTACATTTTGTTCAGTTTCACAAACCAATCGATGAAGTTTAAATAAGCTGATACTGCTTGGAAAAATACTTTGACAAAAACCCTACTTTGCTGTTTAATAATTCCTTTAATTTAACTTTATGGTAAACAATATTTTTTAAGAAAATTTTTTTTTTCTTTTTAACAGCAAAGAATAAATTCTTAGGATTTCTTATGTAACATGCATCTGGCCATGCGTAAATATTTATTTTTGGAGCCAAATTCCAACTTTTTATAAGCATTTGGCCTTGTGATTTGCTTGTAGTTCTCACAAATGTGGGGCAAACTGAAAACTGGATTCTTGTATATAAAAACTTAAAGAAAAATATACAAAAAACAATATTGTATTTTTATTAAATAAGTATTTGTTATTTTAATCATTAAATTGTTTTTAAAATAGTGAGAGTATTTTGTATGTTAAATAATAACTTTTAATTTTTCCAAAATGTTAATGAAAAATTTATTGTACTAGTAAAACTATCTGTACTTCGTACTCCCTTAGCTGTTTGTACTTCTCCCCACAATTTAGGTTTCATTGGTCAATGTATGATTATTTTAGAGGGTGTGATGGATGGATGAACTAACAAAAGTCACAGAATTTTATATATAATAATAGATAGATGATGTCCTTTCAAATGAAGGTGATCATGACTCTCAACAGATTCCTTTCCTTCTGTTTCCCTTCTAGAGGCTAGTGTACCGATAAGGAGAAGTCTTAAAGAAAATTATCTTTCATCAGATCTCATAGACCGGCATTACAGAATCACATACAAAAAGCTTTACCAAATAAAAAAAAAAACACATAACTTGAAAACTTCCAACAACAGCAACGATTAAAATAGATAGCATGTGTAACTAGAAGGGAAAATAATGACATAAGATGTTAATGTTTCATACTTCCTTAAACAAAAGATTAGGAAGGAACCTTTATGAATATTAGAAAGAGTAGAAGTACAGTGGAAATATTTTTCTGTAAAACTGCTTTAATAGAAAGATTTTATAAATTTCAATTGACAGTAATGATAATTCCTTGGTTAATGAATGGCAAATGTTTCTTTGTAAGGAAATAGTTAATCTCACCATTACTATAATCTGTGAATGGCTATACATTCTTAGGAAAGAGTATGGAGTTATTTTCAATGCTTTTTCCATGCTTTTGAATTTCCTTTTCTTTGGCCCAAGACTAGATAGCCTGGTCTACTCTAATATTTAACCATGAGCTAAGGAGAGATGAGACAGATTCATGCCTTTCCCAAGAATATTTGTGTGAAAATAAACACAAGAAACTAGCCTGGAATTTGAACTCTGACTGTTGATTCTACTTTCTACATCAGTGTCCATCACATTACCCATACATTTAACACCATGCCTACAAGTTAAAAAAAGATAAGCAGTTTCATTTGTAGCAAAATATCTTATAAAATAATGGAATTCAAACTCGGCTCTTCAATCTGAGCCGCTATCCATTACTCCACTGTTCAGTCACTGATAGAAAAATATTTTTTAATCAATAAAGAACTATTCTACTACCTCTGTCCCATAATTGTTAGGTTGATTGATTTTTATAACATATCAACCCTTTCCAGGTTAGTTAATGTGAAATTATGTATAGGGCAATGACTGAAGATTGAATTCACTTAGTCTGTAGTAATGGCTGACCAAACTAGCCATGCTATTACACCCATGTCTTCTGTTTCATAATGGTCATTATATTACTGTATGACATATTTATTCAAATATAACAAGTATTAACCTTTAACACACTGCATTATTCATTAATTTCTTTTCCACTGCATTGTTTTTCAAGGCTTCTCTATTGCACTACTTAATTTCAGTCATGGTTATTTTCTGTTGCCATAGCAGGATATGACAACACAACTGCAAAATTCAAACATGCAATCATTCATTCACCTGAGTCACTTACAGTGGCAGGATAAAATTTTTGCTTTGCAAACTAAATCACCTCCAGAATGTTCAAGGTTAAGAGAGTATTTACTTTTGTACTTCTCATTTATTGCTTGCCCTGTTTCCACTGAATCTAAGTTTGTACTACCTGAGCCAGGGATTGAAATCACAATTACTACACCACCAAATTCATAAACCAATGCTTTAATACAATAGACTATTTTTTTCTTAACATAAAAGGCAGAGTTGATTCAAATGAACTTGATCTGAATTCACTTTGTTTTTTACACTTGAGTTATTTTTGACTTGGCTTGAGTGGTTTTGAATATAAAGTACTGATTGTTACACCTGGAGGGTGGGGAAATGCTGTCACAAGACTTTATTGGAAGGTCCATATCCTATATGAAAGGTAAAAAACATGGAAGCAGAAAAGTAGGACAGATCTGGAAGTGATACATGACTGAAAATTAATATCAGACAGAAGATCAGAACAACTGATTTTAGGTAAGGATGTTTCATATGGCTGAACTAAAGACAGTTGATGGCTGAAATGACTATGAGAAAGACAGATATAATTACCTGGATGTTGTCAGTGAGAGAAAAATTATTGACTGGTTAACTGGGCTGGAAACATGAATACAATGAAACATGGAGTCCTCTGAATGGAACTGTGAAGGAAAAGAAGAGGAAAAATTAACAATGTGTCCCTGCAACTTAGGCTAAATGTTTGTAAAGAGTAAAAACAAAAAACTTTCTTTAGGGTGGTGATTCTCAAGCTATTTTTTTTACCCAGGACCACTTCTCTTAATTTTTTTTTGGTGGACCCCAATAAACATTTGATGAAAAAAAAGTTTATTTTATTTTTTACTAATAGATAATTTTAGGAATTGTATTATAGAAATAGTAAATGTATATACTTTATTTTGAAGTAAAACTAATTTAATGAAACTAAACATGTATTTAACAACTAAATTCTATAGAACATTTACATCCACTAGTAAAATAACTCATAATAAACCATTTTAAATTATGTGAGTAATTAATAAATTAAAAAAAGTGCAGATTTATTCCCAGTTAAGAACCACTGCTTTATATATAATCCTTCCTTTATATATATTCTGCTCAGTTTTTATTCATAATCAAAATATCTGGTAGAGTAAAAAGGACGCTAATTTACATGGCTTGATCTTGTTTTCTGTGAGTTATTTTTCTATTTTTAGTATTTTAATACGGTGTATATTATTGCAGAAAACAACATCAAGCGAAGTAAATTAGCATCCCTTTTACTTTACCAGATATTTTAGTGGTCAATAAAGCAATTTCACTTTGAAAGTGTTTCAAAGTGAAATTGCTCTATGGACCACTAAAATATTACCATGGGCCCCCAATTTGCTATTTTTTTGTGTGGATAATAATAATGTTACATAGATCCCCAAGGTCCATATAGACCCTGGTTGAGAACTACTGCTTTAGTGCATAGTTATACTGGGATGACACAAAAAAAAAAACATTGTATTATACAGACTGGAGATGAGAGTAAGACAAGTTGTCATTTTTGGGTTATTGCTGTTGTGTAAGCCATTGGATTGCTCCAGTAATATCAGCCAATATTTTTCTTGATTTAAAGGTCAGTAAGTTGACTTAGCATATTGATCTCATCACATATTAATGCAGACTGCTAGTGAAATCATTATATATTTTTGACACATATTTCTTTCATTTTCATTTCTTATTGCAACTATTCAGATCAACATTCTATGGCCATCAGTAAACAGCATGTGTCAGAAATAAAGAGTAAGCCCTTAGCAAGGCTTGAACTCTCATCTCTTTGCCTTTGGAAGGATGGTTAACCAATGAAACTATAAGGACTGAAGTTCAAATCTAACCATATGGATTTACTCTTTATTTTTTCCTTAATCACCAAGCAATATTATTGAATTTATATGCCCTCCTAGTATTAGTTGTATTCTTTTATAACATAATTGACACAGTACAAGGCTCGAGAGTCACTCAAGGTAGAGGGTTATTGTTAAAGTGGTAATGCTGAATGTGGTGTGTAGTATGAATGAAAGGGGAAGTCGTAGGAAGTAAAGATTATGAGAATAAGGGCAACAGTGAATGACTGATCTTTGAGTAAAGAGGTTAAGATTGTATTATTCAAGAAAGCATCCATGCAGGTGTATGTTTCACAAAGTGGCAGTTCTTGCAAAAAAAGCTGAAACTTTTTTCTTACATGTGGAACACAGAGGAAAGTAAGGTGTATTGACTCCTTAAAAGTTTCACAGTATGTACAGCTGTAAAGGTCTGAACTAGTAGAACTAAAGAGTAGAGCTCTTATAAATGTTTTCCATGGAAATAGCAATAAAGATAGACTTGCAATATTGTAAGGAAAAGGCTGCAGAATGGGGAATATATTTTTCTAAGATTAACTTGATTTATTTATTTTTATTGAAAGTGTTGTCAGTTATTAAGTTTTGAGATATTTCTTTTAACTTAATTTAAGGAATTCAATTATAAAAATAAACTTTGAATAAACATACTATTCTCACTTTCCAGACAAACCTTGGTAATCAAACATTTCTCTCAATAATGTCTTTGACAACAGCTGCACAAGCATCAGACTTACGACCGGAGAAAAAGGCAAAGCTTAGAGAAAAAACAAAATAGCAAAGGAAACAATACAATAACTTCACTATAAAAAAATTAAACTTACAAATAGCTAAAAGAATATGCATAGGAAAACAAAACATATACAGACAAAATCTGATTAATTGATTTTGTTTTATGGCTTATCAACCCTTTGTGTATTATTTAAAGTCAAAATACATTTTGGGATTGTAAAAATAATTTTTTTTTTTGCAAGTGATTATTACATTAATCATGATTTAGAAATAATAATGATTTTTCCAGAGACACATCCTACTATTTAACCCATAGCTGGGGAGAAGTGATGGATTCATACCTTTTCCAAGGGTATTTGCATGTAAGTAAATGTAACAACAAAATTTGAAGCAACATATATATATTATAGTAACTCACATGATTTAAATGTGGAGTATTATCCTAATCTTTGTTGTTGTTATAACAATGTTTCAAACCTTATACCCTCTGGCTTTCGTCAGGTGTATGGTTGTGAATTTGATCCCTGGGCTGTCTGTATTTGGACTGAGTGGGAACAGGACGAACAAAAACTGAGTAGTACTAAGAACTAGAAGGGTTCAGTTTGGAATTAAATTACAGATTGACATACATCTGATGAAGGCCAGAGGACACAATGGCTGAAACATCATAACAACAAGAATAACAATGACAATAGTCTGCATGTAAATAGTGTAAACAATGATAACTCCTCATCCCAGAAATTCAGACAGAAGAATTGTTCTTGTAACCTTCTTTGGAATTACTTCTGCCTATCCTTAATTCTCATGAAGATTACTTCCTCCCCTTTTGCAAGAGAGGTGTATCTAACAAGAATGAAATGAGAAAAAAAGGTTACAGAAAATATTGATCTGTGGAATGGTAATATTAATATTAGCTGTTTCCCTATAAGGAAACATTTGGCATTCATTGACCAAGCAGCCAGTACTGCTTTTGGTTGAAATTTATAAAATCTTTCTCTTAAAACACCTTTTTAGGAAAACAGGTTTGTCAAGTTCAGTAGCTTTTATCGCTCTTTGCAGTACTGATGAGGGTTTGCTTCTGAACCTACTATTTGAAGTGGTGTGGAATGTTAACATCTTCATTATTATTTTCTCATCTGTCATTATTTTCTCTTTGAGTTACATGTACTATCCATTTTAGTTGTTGCTGCTGTTGGTATTCCCCAAGTGATTTGGTATAGTTCTTTGTGATTCTGTAGCAGCAGTTCACAATGTTCAAAGCAAGATCATCTTTGCCACAACCCTCAAGCTTTACTCGCTCAAAGCCTTTTTTCACCATTGATCTTAGGAAACTGCTTTTATAAATTTGTAAATTAAGAAAAAGAGTTGAATATTTCCATAAAAGAACAATAATTCATCTTGATATTTTTTTTGATATTGTATTAGTTTAATTAGCTCCGCACATCTCATTTTTGTTGAATAGTGTTATCACAAGTAGTTAAGGGTGTTACTTAAGCAAATCTCTTGAGTGAGTAATTGAGATGATTGTACTTAATAACCTTAAATGTTTATAAGATTAACTACAACTTTTAATGGGACTCATAATCAAGTATTCACAGTTTAAATTTGCTTGTATGTTTGAACCAGATATAATGTCTTGAGATCTACAATATTATTAATCTGTACTCATTTTACTATTTTCTTATCTGACTGACCAATGAAATTACTAATTATCCTACTTAACTGTTTAATGCTATTTTCTTACCTACTGAATTAACTAACAATCTCTCAACCAACCTACCATTCTAGTTGGATACCTATCATAAAGGTGTTGGTTAACAAATTTTTCTTGCAGATCGCTGTTCGGAAGTTGGATCTTAAACATAGCTATTATAGCCTTGAGACAGACTAATTTAAGTTAATTTATTTTAACAGATACCCATATGTAGATATTAATTATCTACTTATGAGTTTGTTTTTTTCCATTGAGAATAATGAAGAAGAAAATTGAAGTGTCAATGGTGGGGTCCTACGAACAAATGCTCAGAATATCATGGATAGAACGTGAGCAATCAGGATGTCTTAAAGGAAATAGGAGTGGCAAAGAAACAGATACTTACAATCAGAAACAAACAACTGAAAATTCTGGGACACTTTATGAGGACTGCAGGCCTGGAGAATTTAACATTCACAGGAGTGAATTTTTAATGAAGACAAGATAAGCAGGGAGAAACAATGAATAACCTACTACATGAATGGAACAAAAACAAATAGGGATTGTAAATGGACAAAGATTACCTAGAGCAAAAAAGAAAATGGAAGTGCTGAAAGGAATTGTTACATAATAGAAGATTATGGTTAGCAAGATAATCTTGCAATTAGTGGTGGTGAATTGTATTTTCAACAAGCCTCATCCAGTTCCCAGTAAGTTATGAAGTTTTGAGTTCAATACCATGTTTAGGTAGTAGAGAAATATGTGCTTAATTGATAAAAATGTAGAGCAGCATCTTAAGGAAGAAATAACAATCACTAGTTTTGAAATTCTCAAGAAAAAGACAATCAGGCATGACAAGTAGAAAAAAAAACAACATTCACTCTTGGGTTAGAACAGTGCCAGGATATAGCAATTATTTATTTTAATACTAATGTTCTCCTAATACAAGGCCCAAGAGCCACTCAAGATAGAAAATTACTGTGTGATGTTGTATGAGCATTAAAAAAGGCAAGTGATGCTTATGAGCATATGCAAGTAAGATAACAGTTAATCCTCAACTTGGTTTTGGTAACTGGAAAAACAGTCTGTTCCATAAAGCAGCAGTTCTTGGGAAGGAGTTGTCTGAGTAGAACTTACTTATTAATGAAATATGAAGTGAATAAGGATGATTCATTCTTGTGTATGTGGCAGTTGCAGCATAGTGGGTCCCAGTTGGTCAGGTCTGGTGGAATCTAGGAATGTAGCACATCAGAAAACATGCCATGAAAATAGTGACAGGGTAGTGAGAGACTTACAAAGTTTCGGCTGAGGGAAAAGGGTTGTAGGGTGGAAAATAATTCATCACCCACAAGGCTTCATAGACACTTTTGAACTCTTATCAAGACAGGCAATTGAGGACTGGGCAGCTCCAGTCCAGATATGGCAGCAATACTCCATTTTTAGTCTGATTTGGCTCTTGTAAAGATAGAGTATAGCAGGCAGAGTCAGATACTGAAACAGGACAATGAACCGGCCATTTCTTAGCATCTTTAGCAATAGATTGTCTTTATGAGTTCCATTTGAGGTCTAGAGTGAACTTGAGTCCCAATTGATGTTCAAGGCAAAGAGCCTCCTTGAGAGGATACTCATCTAAGATGAAAGTTTGTTGAAACATTATGATAAAAACATCCATTAATTTATACTAGAACCCCTAAAAAACAGGAAGTTGTAAAGAGCCATGAAAGGAAATGGGACATAAAAATAGCAGAATGCCCTAAAACCTGGTTTCTTGTATTTCCTTGAAAGTTCTTTGTTTTGCAAAATGTAGCAGCAAAAGTTCAAGTTTGGTTTTACACATGCTGTTCAACTTGGACAGCAACTTGTAAAAAGCTTTATTTTTAATTTATCAGATCATTAGATATAATACATTACAGACTAAGTAGCAGAAACCCAGAATTAAATTACCCACATATTATACACTTACTATATTTTTTAAAGTCAAACATTAGACTATAAGCTTTGTACCTGGATCACTAATTGAATTAAACAGAAAGAAATAATATGAATTTTGATCAGATTCACAAATGGTTAAACTATTGAAGATCAAATTCCCAAATATACATATATATATTATATATATATATATATATATATATATGAAGAAATATAGTTTTAAGGTGTGCTATATTTATGGGATAAAGTGGTCAATATCAGAGATAGAGCGTATGTAAATATAAATATAAAACGGAACATTGAAGTCAACACTCAGAGGCGACAGGCTGTTTCATTCTAGACACAATTGCCAGGCTGCATGATCGAAAATGGAAGAAGAGAGAGATGGCAGCCTGATGATTGCATCCAGCATGAAACAGCCTGTTGCCTCTGAGTGTTCACTTCAATGTTCGCTTTTATATATATATATATATATATAAAATGTGTATTTCAGCAGAAATAATTGTTTCCAACATGTTTAGTTTAATGATATCAACAAGTTATGTCAATCAAATTTTTTATGAATGAAGTTAATATTTATTTTTATTTTATAAAAACAGTTCCAAAATCCTACACAAAACACAATCCTTAAAAATGAATGTAGCAACATTCGAAAGTAATCAGGGAAAAAAAATGATATAAAATAAAAATAAATATGAACTAATTTACTGATTACATAAAACAATTATTTCAAAAATATTTTTTCAAACTTTTTGAAAAAGTTAATATAAAATTTGATAGACAGAATTTGTCCATAGTCTTCAACCAAGCATGTTTGAAAAATGAAAACCAAAACTACATATATATATATATATATATATATATATATATATATATATATATATATATCCTATCGATAGATGAATTTCAATACAGTTATTCTTATTTAATTTTGAGTAGCATTAACATTGCAAAACTTTTAGTCAGTAACAGACAAGTAACATGAACATTTTATTTATTTATATATATTTTAGGGGAAAGATATATAACAAAGAGGAGAAAGTTTTGACACGTTTTATCCTTTAGGACTTCATTGGACTAAGTTTATGTTTATGTTGATACAATTACATAAATGAAAGAGAGATGCTGAGAATTTAAAACTATTTTTTTTTAATATATGTTTTGGGTATATAATCTAGCTGATTTCATTTTGATACTTTTTGTTTATGTTTCCATCACTTTTTGTTATTAAATATTCCACATTGTGATAATAGAAAATCTGCCAAGAAAGGTGAAATGTTGTAAGAACCTGCAGATGATCTAGTGATTAAAGCATTTTCTAAACCTTTTGTATTAGTAAATTGTTTTCTCTTTTAATTAGAGCATCATTTTTTAAAATCAAAATTATTGTCAGCCTCATGATGGTGAGCAACTAATGCATTTAATGTGTTATTTTGTAGAAGATCCCTTTTGTGTTTAAATAGATTTTACTTAAATTCCTTAAGGTTTAACCAATATATTCCTTGTGGCAATTATTACAGGTAATTGTGTAAATTCCTCCTTTAAGTTTTAGCTTATTATTTTGTTTTGTATTAAGTCTTATTGTTTTAGAGATAGGTGTGACAAATTTTATGTTGAGTTTAGATAAATTCTTTTCAATTGTAGTTATGATATAGTTGCTGAGTAGAACAATAAATTTGGATTTGTTGGACTACATATAAATTATATGTATTATAAAAATAAAACTATATTTTTATCATATATATATGCTATAAGTATGTTATATTCATGGATAAAAGTTCTCAATATGACATATGTAAATATAAAAGTACACACCGAGGTCAACATCAAGTTACGACAATCTGTTTCGTGCTTGAACAAAATCTTCAAATCATAGAGAGAAAGTGAAATTATGTAGACATAGAAATCTATACCACATAGTGAATATCAGTTTCACCCCATAAGCAAATATCAAACCTGTTGATTCCTATTTATAGCTACAAGATTGCCCAGTTCATACTCCTTACCAGTCTTTTGAACAGGAGTAGAGGTTTATCCCTTGGTTCCTGTTTAGGATTGGGTTTCCAATTCCTTTTGAAGTCATCACATTCTCTTTCACTCCCAGTTGGCACTTGCATCTTAGTGCTTAGTGGCATTATTGCTTTGCTTTGGATGAAATGATAAAAAAAAGAATTGAGCATTCTTTCCCATAAATATAGAAATTTTTAAACTATATATATATATATATATATATATATATATGAACACACAGAAAGAATGAGAAAAAGTGACATATAGAAATTAGAAATATAGAGATATATACATACACAATGCAAGGTAAATAAGCACAAAAAAGATTTTGCTTTGTGCCAAATCTGTAGGGCATTCATTATTGATAATACACTCATTGGGTGTGATAGATTTTAAAGGTTTGTATTTGTATAATAAGAAACACCCTGGGAAAGTGTTGAGTGCCTCTAATTGAAAAACCTGATTTTGTACTTGTATCCTGCATTCACAGATGCACAAGCAAGTCGTAAACGTGAATCTATTCTTAGAAAGAAATTTGCATTGGATTAAAAAAATATGGTTGAATCATGGACAATAGGATTTGTATAAGTTTAATGGATTGAGAGAAGGTTAAGAAAATGTGTACGAGATATTTTGCCAAATTTTGGTTGGCTTATTTGCAGGTGGACAACAAAACTGATTCTTGGAGCATTTTGTTTTCTTTTGCTTTTACATTGGAAAAACAAATGTAAATGAAACACTATTCACATCTATGACGTAACTTTAATTAGAGAAATTGATTTTTTTGTTCTGTTTTCCTGAATGCATTCAATCTCTTTTTCCTGTTTTATTATTTTGTTAGATGCTAACTCATATTGTTGTGATATCTTTTTTATGTTCTTTTCTCATCCTATTCTGCTTTATAGTCTCTCTCCTTCTTCCATCTTCATCTTCTTCTTTTTCAATCCATGTAGCTTTGATTCTCTCATTCTTTCTTTTTCTTCTATAAATCTTTTTTTATCTTCTAGTATTTTTTTCTTTTCCTCACATAAATCTTTCTTTTTTTCTTCTTCTTCTTCTTCTGTAACTCTTTTTCTTCTATTTATTATTCTACCTTTTCTTTTGTAAATCTCCTATTTTTTTTTTTTCTATTTTTTATCATGGTAAGCTTATGCTTTAAGATAAACTGTTACAGGATTAATCTCTCCATCTCACATAGCACCGCTTTGTTTAAAATTATTTAGTAAAAACAAAACACAGATATATGAGGTTTAACTATGCTAGTAAAAAAAAATCTCATGTCAAACATGACAAAGTGTGTTAACCTCAATTTCAAATTTACTCATTTGCATTTATTTTATTTTACTGCTGACAAAGGAAAATTAAAAGTTTGTTCGGAATTATACTTTATTCATGTTATGAATGTTTTGCAGTTCATAAAATCAGAAAACAGATTTTATTTAAATCATTATTTTGAATGTATCAAAATTACTAAATAATTGCTGTTTATATGCACTTTCACTATTTTTAATTTTTTATCTTTATAATATCGGATTATTAAGATTTTATAGGAATATATATTGCACAGGACTACTGCTGATTGTTGGTGGTCTTGTTTTGATGATCAAATGAAGGTGTTTATTACTAATACCTTCAGGAAAAAAGGGAAAGGGGACATTTCAGCCAGAAACAGATAAGAGAAAGAAAGAGCAAAGGGTCCTTTGTATGCCCAAAACAACATTGTCAAGTAAATTTGAATACTATTTAATAAATACAATAGTAACAATTTAGAAAAAGTTGTTCTTAGAAGGCTTAGAAAGAGTTTGTAAAAAAGTATAGAAAAATAAAGTTCAGGAAAACAAATGTCCATGAATGTATGTGTGTGTGAGTGTATGCTTTTTATTTTTATTTTTATTGATGGATTTGTTTTCCATGACTTACATGTTATTTAAAGCTAGAAAATATTTTAAGATTATAAAAATTTATTTATTTGAAAATAATAATGATTTAGTGATACAAGTCTTGCTAATTAACCCATAGCTGGGAGGAGAAGAGGTTAGTTCATACTTTTCCCTAGGGTATTTGCATGTAAGTGAATATAATGAAACCAATGGGAATTGGAACAAGGCTCTCTAATTATCAATTCCAAGCTAGTATCTATTATAGCACCTGGTATTCCCTAGTGGTCACCCATCACAGTACTGACCAGGCTTGACATTACTTAACTTCAGTGATTATAAAGAACCAGTGCTTCAATACAATGTGACCATAAGTCTGTGAGAGTAAGCATAAGAGTAATATATAGGTGTGAAGATTTATATATATATATATATATATATATATATATATATATATTTATATATATGTATGTGTGTGAGTGTATGTGTATATTTATATTAATAAAAGTAACTTAGCTAGGAAATTCCATTTTTGTTTGTGACCAACATAATTGGGTGTTCAGACAAGTATTCTTTTTCCTGTTTGGGTCAATTTGTTTGTATGGCATGAGTGCCCAAATGGGAAGGCATTCTTTGGCATAGTATGAGTAAGTGGATGTGCTGTGTGTAACTGTGTGTAACTGTGTGTACTATGTATGTGCTTGATGTGCATACCCTGAATGGCTTTTGGTCCATTCTAATATAGGTGGGAGATAGGCCCCAAATGAAAGTCAAAATTTTTGTCATGTTCCCATTGGTTGAGAAATCTCACATAGTGTGCTGTGTGAGGTAATACCAAGTCTGCTTTTATGTTTCTGTTTTTAAACTTGAGGAAATTGTAGTCATAAAAAGAATTTGAAAATGTATTTTTATTTATTTATTTTTATGGATTTTCAAAGTTCAAACAATTTTATTACTTTAAATATTATATTTTAGTGGATACACCTGTTTGAGTAATTGTCCTGTTTTTTTTCTTTTTAAACAATGAGTACAGCCTGTGCAATCATCAGTCTTAATAAAGAAAATGTGCTCTCCAACAGGGTTTGAACCTGCATCACCCCCTGTAGAGAAAACTCACTGTCTGATCTGACATGCTTTAAACTGCTCGATCACAGAGAGTTTTACCATCCAGCAATGTTCAATTATTATTTTTAAAGAATGCACATCTTCTTGAAATTCCATATTGGTAGGCATCTGTTTATCACATGAGATGAAGATAGTGTCTTCTTTAGTCAAAATTCAATCCTTTCATTGTGAGACTGGAGTAACCTCTCCAGGGTGCAGGCCTGGATGATGGTACATGGAGGCCATATGCTTCCCAGACTACATGATACCCTATTGGCTGTACCAACAAAATGCAAAGGAATACAACTCATTACATTTGGACAGGTGCAGTGTTAGGGTCTTGCACCCACCACTGAAACTTTGATATGTGGTCGACCCTCTCTATTATGTGTAGGTTTCAAAGTTTCCCAACCTGGGGACCACAAATCTTCAAAAGAAAATTGCTGGGGGAAGGCAGCACTTTTTTAAATTACCAAAAATCAGGGAATTATCTAAATTAAATAAAAATTTCAGTATATATTCATTAATTATTTACTTTTATAATGAATAGGTTTTTTATTTTAAAAAATCTGAGAAAATGTTATTCTTTTTGCAATAACCACCAATATTTTCATGAGTAAATTTTACTTGAAAACAAATGTTTAAGTCTCAAATTTTTACATTTCCATAAAGATTAATTGCTGATGCATCTCTGCTAAAAAGGTTTTACAAAGATTCCAATATAATACAAATGGGATTGTCTTAAAAATTTGTTTTAAAAACAGTATTTCAGTTTTCTGGAAAATTTTTCATGTGTTGAAATCTTTAAACATTTTTATTTTTTTAAGTGATCATTTTCATGGTTTTATCTTTCTCAAAATGTAAAAAATAGGGACTAGAAATTCTATTTTAATTACTAGCCATGGACTTCTGGTTAGTATGACTATTAGTAAAATAAAAAAAATCAGAGATCCTCCTTAGTGAATGATCTCAGAATAAAAAATGATTTTACCAAGTTATATTATCGTCTTAACTGATTTAAAAGAACTGTTCATAAAGAAAATCACAATTTAAAAAAAATAAGCACTACTGAAATTAGCATTTCTGCACCCCCGACACTTCTCCAGTAGGTATATGACCTCCACTTGGTTGAGAGGTTTGGGGTAATAAGCACCGGCCCTGTCGATTATTATAGTAGATGATTGGCAATATAACTTAGATAGAAAAAAAGTAAAAAGTACAAAAAGCAAAAAACACTGCTGAAACTAGATCTTTTGAGGTTCCAACCTCGTCATGGGTTCCTCTGTAGTACGCATCACAATGTATATTATTAGTTGATGACTGACAATGTAACACCATTTAAAAATGGCCATGGCAGATGGCCATAAAAATGTGCTGAAAAAATATCAGAGGCCACAATGGAGCCCAAAAACATGCCACCCCGGTCGGGGGATTTCCAGTGTAAGACGTGCATGCTCTGCATTTGGAGCTAGCTTGGTTGCAGGAGTTTCTGGAAAGTTGTCAGTATTGACAGTCTTCAGGGCTCCACTTTGCGTTTTCTGTCTGGATTTACTTTCAAAGGCTTTTTCCATGTTTGGACAATACCACAAGGCAGTGAAGGTTTAAAAATCAGGATTTTCCTTCCCCAAGATGGACTGCCTTCCTGAAAAGTCCATATATTGATTTTCTAAGTTTAGCTTAGATGTGGCACAAGGCCGAAATACTGACTGATTTATTTGTGTTGTTGCTGATATTGTTTTGTCATTTTTCTGAGCAATAAATCTGGTGCAAGCAGACCATTTCCATTTTGAAATGGAAACATGTCTGACTCTCTTTTTCTGGTTATCTACTTTTGCATCATCTTGTAACATAGATAATATTGTTCTTTGAATACAGATCCATAATTTCTTTTTTGTTTTTTTGGTTGACATTTTTGCTTTCTCTTTTTATGTCTCTCCCTTGAAGCTAACCAAAAGCTCAGGAGAAACATTCAATTGCAGTGGCCGTTTATCTCCTTTCATCTATTTTTTTTTTTATCTAATATTGTTGGTTTTACCAAATATATGTGGGTGGCTTCAATAGTACCTGCTGCAGGTACAGATACCCAAACATTTAAAAATAAAAAAGAATAAAGAACAGTGAGGGAAAAGTTGGAAGAACATAAATGAATGTTTTATTTTATATAAAAATTACATAACAACAAAGTGTAAAAATTTATTACATGCCTTCCTTCCAACATTGGAATGGAAAGCTGTCAAAATATTACAAAAGCCTGTCCTTATTCATAAATCCAGAATGTCATTTTACAAGAAGTTCTGTTTTTCTCACTTGTACTGGAAACATCTTTTCTTCATGTGATCTATCCCAAAACTTCTTTGTGGAAAGACTACAACTGCTGAAGATGCTGGAAGAACGGTCATTTCCTTGTATCAAACCAGAAAATACTTCTACTGCCACGCTCTATGTTTACACATCAGATCACAATAGGAATGGAGTATTGCTGTCATATCTGGGTTAGTGTTGCCCTGTCTGAACTGTCCAGCCAAAGTTCAAAAGTGATTATGTAGCTTTGTGTGTGATGAATTATTTTCCAGACTGCAAACCCTTTTCCATATATAAAACATTGCTAGCCTCTCACTACTTTATTGCTATTTCTATAGCAAATATTCAAATTAGCTTTCTTAGTTCCACTAATTCAGACCATCACAGATTGTGCCTACTCTACCATCATCCTTATTCCTTTCATACTCCTTTGGTAAGGAAGAAGTTCCCCTCAGACAACCTCTTCCCCAGAATTTTCACTCTGTGAAAGAAAGTCCTGGGGAGTATGCTTCCCTGGCCACTGAAATTAAGTCTAGTGTCAACCAATATCTATCCTATATATTCTCCTCCTGCTCCTTTCTCCCTTATAACAATCTTATTCAATAATCCTCTACCTTCAGTGACTCTTTGGCCTTGTATTGAGTGAGCAATAGTAAAAGTAATAATCAGGGCATCATTGACTAAACATTAAGGGTTACATGAGAAGTAAGAACACAAATTTTGTTTACCATATTATATATTTTTTCATGGCTTTGCCTTCTCATCCAGGTAGATAGGGAGGTGATACTTGAGACAATTTCTGCTATGTCAGCTCTTCTTCCTACTAACTCCTTGCTTATCTACTTATCCTGACATGGTGGTTGGCAATGCAAAATGGTATCAAAATTTTTTTATTAGTAGGTAGTATGAAATAATTAAAAATAATAATTAATAAAAATTTGTAGATAAATAAATATTATGAATAGTCTGGATTTGTCTTTTACACAACATTACTTTTTCAAGAAGTGTATTTAAAATAAATCCAGACAGATAATAAAAAATTAAATTTGATGTCATACATTTGTCTGTTAAAGTTTCTATATATACATTTTGCTAAAAATAACTGCCTAAAAACATTCTGTCAAGGTAGACTGATTGTGATTTTTTTTTCAAGTTTGAAAAATATACAGGGCATATCAAAAATAATTTTACAAACTTTGGGAGCAGGTTCCTCACACCAAAACAAGGACAAAAGTCCATATAAACATATGTCCACAAATCCTTTTTGAGTTATTAAGTTTAAAGAAAGTTTATGGTAGATGGTGCTTTGTTGCCATGTAGACTAGGTTACATTTGTCATTCATGTACATTTGTGGCTAGTTTGTCATCAACATTTAACATGTGTAGTAGTGAGTTAACTGAGAAATGTTCCATTTAACAATGGCAGGATATTCATATTGTGAGCAGGCACATATGATTTTTACATACAGCCATGTGAATGGTAATGGATGTGAGGCTGCACGGCTGTATCAGATTGCATTTCCAGACCAAAGGCAGCCAAGTAATCCAACTTTTGCTGCTGTTTATTGTCACATTGCTCAGACAGGATCTCTGGTTCCACAAACTATGGATTGAGGAAGACCAAGATCCACTTGTATGCCTGAACACATTCTACAGGCAATCAGAGATAATCCAGGTAACAGCACACATCAAGTGACCCTAACATGTCATACATCTCATAGTACTGCATGGAGGGTACTTCAAGAGCAGCTCCTGTATCTATAACATATGCAACATGTGCAGGGTCTTTTGCCCTCTGATCACTTACCATAGAACTGTTGCCAATGGTTTATTGCACAAACTGCCAATCTGTATTTTGTCTCTTCAGTCATGTTTACAGATGAGGCAACATTTAGAAGAGATGCAATAATAAATTTACACAACCAACATTTGTGTGTGGCTCAGAATTCCCATGGTACAATACAGGCTAGGTACCAGCAGAAATTTATGATTAATGTGCGGGCTGGAATTGTAGGTGACTGTATGATAGGTCCATATGTTCTCTCAGCATGTCTTACAAGAGAAGACTACAGGGACTTTATTTCGAACATACTTACAGACCTGCTAGAGGATGTACCCCTGCTAATACGAAGATGCATGTGGTTCATGCATGACGAGGCCCCAGCACATTTTAGTCACATTGTTTGCGATGCACTGGCTGGCAAGTAACATGAAAGATGGATAGGTAGGGGAGGACCGATTCCATGGCCTGCTTGTTCTCCCAAACTCAATCCTTTGGATTTTTATCTGTGGGCCACCTAATTGGCTTATGCAGCAGACATTAATAATGCAGAGATGCTTCATACACTGGTCATGTGGGCCTGTGAAAACATTCAACACTATGTAGGATTATTTGAATGGGTCCACCAGTCAATGAATGATTTGCCAGGTACATGTGTAGAAGCAAGCAGAGGATATTTTGAACATTTGTTATGAGTTGCTGTGTTAATGTACAATGATGGTCTTTTGGACATATATTTATATGGACATTTTACCTTTTTGTGATGTGAGGAATCCACCCCCAAAGTTTGTAAAAGTATTTTTTGATTGTATCTTTGATTGTACATTTAACAGCATCTACCATAAACTTTATACTTAATAACTCAAAAACAAAGGATTTGCAGACATGTTTGTATGGACTTTTGTCCTTATTTTGGTGTGAGATACCCGCTCCCAAAGTATTTTTGATACACCCTGTATATACCTTGGATTTTTCCTCCATTCAGAAGGGTGACTTCCACCCACATAAATTTAAAAGTTGAAAACCGTCTGAGCTCCTTTTGAGGATATATAAGACAGGTCAGCAGATAATTTTAGAATATATAATTTTTGACAAGAAGGTAAAGAAAATTTCAAGTAGAAGGTGTAATAATTTTCGACCAGATGGTAACAAAAATTTTGAAGAAGACAGGAGATGAGGAGGCATGAAAACTTTGACCTGAAGGCATAAAAATAAGGTTCCAGAAGGAAAAGCTGTCACCTCTGGATGAGCAGATCTGTTTCTCACAGAAGAAGCAACTGAAAAAAAAAGAAGCAAACAAGTGAAATCTGTGAATAGAACTATGTTCTAAAAAAAACAAAAAATGTTATAAGTCCAAGTGGAGCAAGTGAGTTTTTTAAAGCCCTTCAGTTTTTTCGTGTTTCAGTTAGGTGGATGAACCTTTTTAAAGAGTATTTTCAACCTTATTCAAAGTTTTTTGTATTATGTTCTCAAGATTTTTTCATTATTGGAAGTTCCTATTGTATATCTTTTTAAGAGTCTTTATATATTTTTGATTTGTTATCTTGCCTTGTTACTAAAAAGGTGCACAAAGGTTTCCTTTTGTGCAAAAAAAAAACAAAAATTGTATTTTGTTTGTCTATGTTTGTTCCTTTCACATAGTAGTTTTGAGTTTTATTTATATGTACCTTTTTTTATAATTGGGATAAGAGAAGTGATATTCTCTCTTCTCCCATTTCATCAGAGGAAAAAATTCCTTTTAATGAATGCTTTGGAACCATGCTATGGACTTGTCCCTCTCCCCCTGAGGCCAGGACAGACAGAACACTTTCCAATCCCAAGTATGACGGTTTATATAGATAAGCATTCAATATACCTTATTCCTGGTTTTGCTGACACTTGATCTCCAAAATTCCATTTACTTCATATTCCCCTTCAGTTAAAATGGATGCTACTTAGAATAATGTGCTTCAAAAGGAACCATTCGCTGGTCTATCAAACAGAAACATTTCTCTTTCTATGTAGATGCCCATAGTATCAAACAACATGTTTTATATATTTTTTGATTTTTAGAAACTTCATAAAGTTTTTATGCAGATAAAAAATTCTCAGCCAAAGTTTGAAGAAAACAAGTTTCTTCTGAGAAGTAAAAAGAATTCCACAATTGTCTGCTATCTTCTTTGTTCATACTTGTAATGATTTAAAATTTAGTAGCTAGAGTTCAATCACTGGGACATTTGAACCTCTAATCTGAACCCAACCAAATTGGCATATGTCAGTTTATGAGTCACAGATTGCTTATTTTTTTAATCTGTCTAATGTCATGTTTGCTGTTATATTTAATATGTTTTTGTTTCTTATTCTTTCAGCTTGCAAGTGATGGAATCAAGAAAGACCACAGTCAAAGTTATCTGGATAGAGCAAATTACACTTTTGAGAAAAAAAATGGGACACAGATTGTTAGAAGAATGAAAATAAAATTAGGAGAATATTTTCGGAAGAAGAAAAGAGCTGCAATTGTAGGTTACTTTTTATTGCTTTCTTTAACTCTGTATGTTTGCATGTGTATATAATAAGAGTGGATCATTAAGTCTGGAACCTTACATATATTTCACCCTGTACAAGGCCCAAGAGCAACTCAATGTAGAGGGTTACAGAGTAAAAGTCACAGTTCATGAGGATATTTGTGGAAGATAACAGTTAACACTCAGCAGATTAAGATTGTATTAATCAGGAAAGCCTCCTCTTGGGAGTCACTTTCATAAAGTAGCTGTTCTTGGAAGAAGCTGTTTGAGTAGAACTTACATCTGACCAATATAATATAAAGAGTATGAGTGCACTTCACTACGATGGGTGTGGCATAGTGGGTCTTAGCAGTGAAGGTTAGAACTGGTAAAAATAAGAAATGTCTGTTAGAGCTGCACAGTAACCTTGACATATTCAGGAAAGACATTAGAATAATCAAGAATCTATACTGGCAGAAAACTGCCTGCATACAGACAGAAACTGAGTTCAGCAAATACACAAAAATAGAAAGGGGTGTTAGACAAGGATGTTGTAGCAGGTGGTATATTGACAGATATCAAATGATGGAAGACAACAACAAACAAAATGAAGACTTGAGTAAAAAAATATATTGCCATGTTTATTGTTGTTAAAGAAAAATACATAAACAAAAATAATGTTAGTGTGAACCAAGCAAAAGATAACTCTGCAAGCTTATGTAGAGGGTTAGAAATAGCATTGTCTGGAAAAGAACAGTTTCATGGTCACTAAAGAAAGGTGCCCTGAAAAGGACAGTTTCAGTGATTGTTGTTCTGAAATGGATACTTTATTGCATATTGTTAGCAAGGATGGCTGAAGCAGCAGGAGCTGGAGACCAATCTGGAGATGGCTGGAGCTGGAGATTGCTAGAGTGATGGCCAATGACAAGCAGGAGATGATGATGGCTAGCTGGCTAGAACTGCTGCTGATGGCTGGAGATTTGATCCTAATCATCTGGGCCATGGAACACATGTTTTTCTTGCTTTTGAGGCCTCTTTATATCCTCCATCAGTCTTTTCTTTAAATAATATGGGAGTACTGACATGATATGACAATGTGTCTTCTCACCAGACTTATATACAGTAAGGCAATTCTGAGAGACTTAGAAGTACCACCAGGATTCATTATTGGCAGCCACAATATTAACAATATCAGATGACACAGTGCTGATAGCAGACATGAAAAGGAAACTACAAGACCTCTTACAGAACGTAGTGAAGGAAAGTGAAAAGAAAGGACTAAGTATAAATTACAAAAAGACAGGTTATTGGCAAAAAGATGAGCCCAAAATGCAAATTACAGGTCAGGAATACTAAAATCAAGCAGGTACAAAGATTTAAATACCTGGGAAGTGTTCTAACAGAGGACAAAAAGTGTGAAACTGAGATCCAAAGGTGTATTGGGATGGCCAAGGATGCATTGCAAAAGCTAGACAGAGTACAGAGAGATAGAAAGGTTTCGTTGGAAACAAAGAAAAGAGTACTGAAATGTTACGTGATATCTGTCCTCCTGCATGGCAGTAAATGCTGGACAATCTCCTCAAAGATGAGAAAGAGACTTGAAGCAACAGAAATGTGGTTCTACAAAAAGATGCTGAGGATACCATGGACCGAACATGTGAGTAACAACAAGATTTTGGAGAGAATGGAAACAAAAAGGAAACTTATATTTAACATCAGGAAGAGGCAGTTGAAATTTCTGTGGCACGTAATGTGGAAGGATGGCTTGGAAAATCTAATACTCACAAAACAGATTGAGGGAAAGAGAGACAGAAGAAAGCAGTGCATAACATACTTGATGAGCTTGAGCAAATGGATTGCAGAACAGAGTTTGGGAGAAATATCAAAAATACAAAACTTATTAAGAGCTACAAATAGAGGTTTGAGGGCCAATATAACCTACATCCTGAAGAGATATAGCAAGAGGTTTACAACAATTCATCTACAGGGAAGAGGTTGTAAGGTGGAAAACAATTCAACACCCACAAGGTTATGTAGATACTTTTGAACTAATGTGATGGGAAAGGGAAGAATATGAAGCTCCTTCCCATATATAGCAGCAGTAGACCATTTTTTCCAGAATCTTTGGTGATGAATCATATGTTCAAGTTCTATATGATTAATAGAGAAATATTGAGTTAATTGCATCAGTGTGGAAGGAGATTATGTTGAAAACAATGTTTCTCAAGTGAAATAAATGCTTCCTTTATTATTAGGCTATAGACTTACTGATGTATCTAAACCAAAAATGGAAGTCATGCTAACTTTTCATCTTAATTTCTACTATCTATATATAGTTAAAATATTTTTTTCTTTTGAGTTTTTTCTTGGTTTCTTTTTCCTTGTCAGTTGGGTTACCCTCCCACTAGGCGAGTTTGGTTGGTGTTATTACCAACTATGAATCTTGCCATTTTGAATTCACATGGGTGGATAAAGGTGCTTATTTCTGATCACAGACACCGACCACCTGAAGATTGCATGCTGCACAAACTGAAAGAGTTGTG
>CAHIKZ030001022.1:635000-651818 GCA_903632075.3 Acanthosepion pharaonis | reverse complement strand
GAACTTTTCAGCCTACCCTTGTACCTAGAAAGAAACAATGCAGCTATTAACAAGAAGAGTTGAAATGAATGCATGCATAATTTCCCAACTGTAGCATCAATTCTTCATCTTTGGCTATGAACTTTTCAGCCTACCCTTGTACCTAGAAAGAAACAATGCAGCTATTAACAAGAAGAGTTGAAATGAATGCATGCATAATTTCCCAACTGTAGCATCAATTCTTCATCTTTGGCCTATGAACTTTTCACCTAGAAAGAAACAATGCCTACCCTTGTACCTTTGTACCTAGAAAGAAACAATGCAGCTATTAACAAGAAGAGTTGAAATGAATGCATGCATAATTTCCCAACTGTAGCATCAATTCTTCATCTTTGGCTATGACTTTTCAGCTTTTCCCAGAAAGAAACAATGCAGTTATTAACAAGAAGAGTTGAAATGAATGCATGCATAATTTCCAACTGTACTTGAAAGAAACAATCACCTGTAGCATTTGGCTATGAACTTTTCAGCCTACCCTTGTACCCAGAAAGAAAAACAATGCAGCTATTAACAAGAAGAGTTGAAATGAATGCATGCATAATTTCCCAACTGTAGCATCAATTCTTCATCTTTGGCTATGAACTTTTCAGCCTACCCTTGTACCTAGAAAGAAACAATGCAGCTATTAACAAGAAGAGTTGAAATGAATGCATGCATAATTTCCCAACTGTAGCATCAATTCTTCATCTTTGGCTATGAACTTTTCAGCCTACCCTTGTACCTAGAAAGAAACAATGCAGCTATTAAGAAGAGTTGAAATGAATGCATGCATAATTTCCCAACTGTAGCATCAATTCTTCATCTTTGGCTATGAACTTTTCAGCCTACCCTTGTACCTAGAAAGAAACAATGCAGTTATTAACAAGAAGAGTTGAAATGAATGCATGCATAATTTCCCAACTGTAGCATCAATTCTTCATCTTTGGCTATGAACTTTTCAGCCTACCCTTGTACCTAGAAAGAAACAATGCAGTTATTAACAAGAAGAGTTGAAATGAATGCAATGAATGCATAATTTCCCAACTGTAGCATTAATTCTTCATCTTTGGCTATGAACTTTTCAGCCTACCCCTGTACCTAGAAAGAAACAATGCAGTTATTAACAAGAAGAGTTGAAATGAATGCATGCATAATTTCCCAACTGTAGCATCAATTCTTCATCTTTGGCTATGAACTTTTCAGCCTACCCTTGTACCTAGAAAGAAACAATGCAGTTATTAACAAGAAGAGTTGAAATGAATGCATGCATAATTTCCCAACTGTAGCATTAATTCTTCATCTTTGGCTATGAACTTTTCAGCCTACCCTTGTACCTAGAAAGAAACAATGCAGTTATTAACAAGAAGAGTTGAAATGAATGCATGCATAATTTCCCAACTGTAGCATTAATTCTTCATCTTTGGCTATGAACTTTTCAGCCTACCCTTGTACCTAGAAAGAAACAATGCAGTTATTAACAAGAAGAGTTGAAATGAATGCATGCATAATTTCCCAACTGTAGCATTAATTCTTCATCTTTGGCTATGAACTTTTCAGCCTACCCTTGTACCTAGAAAGAAACAATGCAGTTATTAACAAGAAGAGTTGAAATGAATGCATGCATAATTTCCCAACTGTAGCATTAATTCTTCATCTTTGGCTATGAACTTTTCAGCCTACCCTTGTACCTAGAAAGAAACAATGCAGTTATTAACAAGAAGAGTTGAAATGAATGCATGCATAATTTCCCAACTGTAGCATCAATTCTTCATCTTTGGCTATGAACTTTTCAGCCTACCCTTGTTGAAAGAAACAATGCAGTTATTAAAAGAAGAGTTTAAATGAAAATGCATACAAATCAATTTTCATCTTTGCTGATTGCCTGAATATGATTTATGTAAAAATGAATAAATGTATTTTTTTAAAAAATAAATGCACTTTTTTTACTTTATCTTCTCTGCACTGTTGCATGTATGTACGCTGCATGTGTTTTTATATCACTTTAGATTTTGATCCAGTCGAGGGAAGATGAATTTGAAAAAATAATAAATTTACAAAAATTAAGGAAAACATTCTCCCCCTCACTCACCAAAAATGTTGAGGCAAACTTACTGTTATCAGTTATGTTTTTAGGGAGTGAGGGATTGACTGCAAAATTAATTAAAATCCTTCTAAAGTTTTTATTTCTTTGAAAATTTGTTACTGAAAATATTTTTCTAAAATTTAATCAATTTCATTCCATATTCATGAACTCAGTTTTGGTTTGGTTGTTCCCCACCTCCATCACCAATAAGCAATTTTTTATAGATTTTCTTTGAGATTTAGAATAAAAAAAAAAGGGAATATCTGATGAAAATCAGGTTAATTCCCTCAAAGAATAATCCCCTCCCCTAAAATTTGATATGCTAAAAGCTAAATTGAATCTTTTAAAGTCAAGGCTTAAAAGTTGTTCAAAGCAATTTTGAGAGCATCATAAGTTTGAGCAAAATGGTTTCAAATGTGTCAAACTGTTTTAATACAGAAAATAAAGTCGACATAATGATATCAAATAATAAACAGAGAAAGAAATATATAACATTATGAATAATCTATGCAGTTTTTCTGATTATAAGAAGAACGTAATAAGAACAAAACATTTTTATCAATTGGTATAAAATGTCTTTTTAATATGAAAAGTTAGCACTTACTTTAAGGGAATTATTTTCAATGCATGTATGGGAAACTGTCCTGTTGAGATGGGCATGGGATTCCTGTAGACACTTTATTCAAGGTATTTATGATTTTGAAACAAGTTTCACACTTAACCCAGTAACAAAATTGTTTCTCTTTGGTTTATATGTAAACTAAACATGGGTACCTGAACCATATATCAACAAAATACAGATAACATGTCTGTAATTTTATGTACTAGGTGTCATGATTTTAATCTTCCACTGAACACTCCAAAAAATGTTTTTCTTTAATATTTAGCAAGTTGCAGGTCAAATTTTCATGATTAGTCAAGCAGCTTTCTAATTTATCACTGTCAAGTAAGTACAATGACTTTCTAGTTCTTTTTTTTAATAATTCCTCCAAGCAAGGTATTAAAGACACTAAGATGCAAGGGTTTATTGAGTGTGAAAAAACAAGGAAAAGCAAACTATTACTAAGGAGTGAAAAAAAATAAAAGAAGAGGAATCAAGAAGACAGTAGATAATGATTGACATTGCATTTCAGTTTTTGAAGATCAAAGATGGCTGAAAAGAATATATCACAAAAAAATTAAGAACTAAATGATATTCATATTTTAAATGGAGTGATTAAAAACCACATAGTACTGTGACAATACCTCACTGTACCAATTAACAGTTAATCAAATATTTATTGATCAATTGATAAACAGACATAAAGACACAAAGGGCAATGTCTAACCTTTGTGCTAGCAAAAAAATAGTGTGATAAAAGGATAGTTATTCTCTTGACACTGCTATATACACTTTTGACTCCCTCAGCAATATTTATTGTTTCTAAAAAGCAATGATTAAAATTTTAATAAAACCCAAAATATGAAAATGGATATATAAATACACTATTTACATTATTCAGACTATTATCCTCATCTTTGTTGTCATATTTATCACAACGTTTCAGCCATTGTATGCTCTGGCCTTCTTCAGGTGGTTGTAATTTCGAATTGAACCCTTTATTTCGCTCGCTGGGGTAGACTGTTCTAGTTCCATGTGCAATGTCTAATGAATGTCAGTTATCAGTTATCTCCTGCTAATTCCCCTCTCCAAGTTCTCCACTGCCTTAACCAGGTATTGAAGTCACACTCTTTGGGTCCTGTCACTGGATCTAACTAATGCCTTTGTCCACTGTGCCTTGAGGGTTCAGTTCGACATTCTAATCACCTGAAGATGGCCGGAGTGTACAACAGCCAAAACATTGTGATAAATATGGCGACAAAGATGAGGACAATAGTCCGAATAATGTAAATAGTGTACATAATACCTCATCTCAGAAATATAGACAGATACTGAAAGGCCGAAACGTTGTAATAAATATGGCGACAAAGATGAGGACAATAGTCCGAATAATGTAAATAGTGTACATAATACCTCATCTCAGAAATATAGACAGATACTGAAAGGCCGAAACGTTGTAATAAATATGGCAACAAAGATGAGAACAATAGTCCGAATAATGTAAATAGTGTACATAATACCTCATCTTAGAAATATAGACAGATACTGAAAGGCCGAAATGTTGTAATAAATATGGCGACAAAGATGAGGACAATAGTCCGAATAATGTAAATAGTGTACATAATACCTCATCTCAGAAATATAGACAGATACTGAAAGGCTGAAACGTTGTAATAAATATGGCAACAAAGATGAGAACAATAGTCCGAATAATGTAAATAGTGTACATAATACCTCATCTTACAAATATAGACAGATACTGAAAGGCCGAAATGTTGTAATAAATATGGCAACAAAGATGAGAACAATAGCCCGAATAATGTAAATAGTGTACATAATACCTCATCTTAGAAATATAGACAGATACTGAAAGACCGAAACGTTGTAATAAATATGGCGACAAAGATGAGGACAATAGTCCGAATAATGTAAATAGTGTACATAATACCTCATCTTAGAAATATAGACAGATACTGAAAGACCGAAACGTTGTGATAAATATGGCAACAAAGATGAGGACAATAGTCCGAATAATGTAAATAGTGTACATAATACCTCATCTTAGAAATATAGACAGATACTGGATTTATAAATATTCTTTATTTTTGAGAATTGAGAACAAAGATATTAAACACTATTTTTTAATAGATTGAATAAAAACTGCTTTCATAGTTATTTCTAAAATGGTAAATAATAATTATTGAATTGTACCTGTTTCACATATTTTTTATAATCTTGTATTTGATGATGGAACCAAAAGTGTATCCAGTAATAGTGGTGTCAAGAGAATAACTGTCCTTTTGACACACTGTTTTTTTGGCTACCTAAACAAAAATCAAAACAAATTGTGGGTTGAAGCTGTCTTTAGTTGGTAGAAATCTGACTGGGCATCTGTTAGTATAGGTTTACAATATCATATTTTGCTGTTTTTTGTATAAGGATTCACTTTGGAATTTCTAGAGTTTTTCTTTGGTCATCTCTCCGTAAATATCCGCCTGAATTGATGAGCTGATGAGGTAGCATACCAGACTACAGCTGAACTAGAAAAGTTTAACTTAGAACAGAACTAGCCAGTGAACTTGTTGTGGTTAAAGGATGATTGATAGTAGCCACTAACTTTATGAGAAAGTCTGCCAGTGCTGGCATGAACAAGGTGAGCTAGGATTTTTGCTGAAATGAAAAAAAAAACGAAAAAAGAACAAGAGAGGGATTAATAAAAAAAACTAGAATCTATTCTATGAAAGGAAAAATCCAAAGAAGAATCTGCAATATTATTGGCCCTGACCTGGCATTTTTCTCTGACAAAATAGCGGATCAATTGTGGATGATAATTGAACGAGTCAACTACAATGGTCTGGATCAACCAACTCTAGTTAGCTGAATGCTGCAATCGCTAGTAGGAGTTGAGACGTCTAGTGCTGAATTCTACTTACAATTTAAGTGTGAAAGCAAGTGGAAAACAGGATGACTAGTAAATACAATTCTTTATAACACATTGTTCATCACATGGGTTTAGACAGAGAAGAATGAAAGAAACTAGTTACATATTTATAAGTCTACCAGTCGTCCATGCCTCAAATATTGCTGCCATATACAGTCAGCTTAATATCTACCAATTCTTGATAAAATCTAAAAATGGATCATCAATATTATTGGTCCTGACCTGGCATCTCAGCTTCAGTCACTTTCCCGCCACCATAATGTAGCTTCCCTCTGCCTTTTCTATAAATGCTTTCATGGTAATTGTTCGGATGAGCTCTTTGAGATGTTTGCTTCAGTGATCGTAGCTAAGCTAAGTTTAAATTTAAGACAGAAGAAGACCATCCTTTTCCCCATTCCCCCCTTTTGGCCTTGTACCACATTTTGTAATTTTATGAATAAATAATGCTCTTCACTATGATATCTAGACTTTATGAATTTAAACAGAGTGATAGATTAGCAATGAGGTTTCATCGATTTACGGTTGAATTGGCTATATGCAACCGTAAGTTCTATACTAACAGTTTCTTCCCTCACACTTCTTACTTGTGAAACACTCTTCTGGCTCCACGATTTCCAGCCAACTATGATCTTCAAAAATTTAAATGCAATGTCAATCGTTATCTATTGTCGTTCTGATTACTCTTCTATTGTTCTCGTTCTTTAATAATGCTTGTTTTTGTAATTCTCAGTAACGCCTTGTTTTCCAGTGGCTTTACAGCCTTGCATGGGGTGAATTTGATTAAAAAAACATTGCTCATTACGTGGGTTTACACAGAGAGGAATGGAAGAAAGTAAGTAATGGTGTTTAGGTTTACTCAAAATGAAGAAGAAGAAAGAAAACAATTCAGGATCACTTACTACATGTTGATTTGAATAAACTGTCAAATAAATGATTATATTTCAACTGATCCTAGAAAAAAGTCAGAGTCCTATGCCTTGCATAAGAAGCTACATGAATTTATTTCTTAAAACTTAAAAAAATCTCTTGTTTTGATTCAAGAAATGCCTTGGGAATGTTGAACTCTAAATGGTTGTTGGAATTGGTTAAGAATCAAAAATCAATAACTTGAACTTTGAAATTTTGTCAAATTTAATTTTTAATGCATTTAATTTGCTAAAACTTTAATTTTAACTGGTTGTTTTTTCTTTTCCCAATATTCAATTTAACATGAAATATATTGGCAAAGAGATAATTAACAAAAATCATCTAGTCTGGTGCTTCTGTTATATATCTAGAGATTCTTAACAAAATCCAAAGAATTGGTCATGATCTGGCATCTTTCTCTGAGAAGATAGTGGATTAATGGCAGTTGATAAGTGAACAAGTCGAGTACAATAATCTGGATGAACCAACTTTAGTTAGTTTAATGCTGCAGTCACTAGTAGGAGTTGTGACCATTAGCATTGAATTCTACTTACAATTTAAGTGTGAAAGCGACTGCAAAACAGGATGGTAATTTTCTAAGCGTTGTTTAAATGGGGCACAAGACTGAAAGTATGGGTCACCTAGCAAGGATTGGACTCACTATTCTGTCATAACTGAATTAGTGAGACAAGCCTTCTAGCCATTACATTATGTTGAAGTGCCCCAACTTTAAAAAAGGTGACTAGTAAATCCAATTTTTTATAACACACTGCTCATCGTCTGGGTTTAGACAGAATGGAAGGGAGGAAACTAGTTACTGGTGTTTGAGTTTGCTCAAAATAAAAGGAAAAGAAAAGTAAGAAGTTGCAAGAAGCCCATGTGCAGAAAGCCGATAGACTGGGTGGCCGATGTAATATTTTGCTAAAAAATACCAGCATGAGACAGAAAGAATTGGCTTGCTTGCCCATTATGAATTTAAGAATCTCAAAATACACAAGCTTAGTCTCACTACCAACACAATACATGTTCTATATAATTGGATCTCAATTTGCATCAAGGCTGCACAACTGGTTCTTGAGATATCTGCCTTATGCCTTTATAAGTCTACCATTCATACATGCATTTAATATTGCTGCTACATGGGGTCTAGTTCTTCTGCTAGATATCGAAATATTTTTGAGAAAATCCAAAGAAGAATCTGCAATGTTATTGGTTCTGACATGGCATTTTGGTTTCTGTCACTTTTGCTGTAAAATAGCTCCCCTTTGTCTTTTCTATAAATAGTTTCAGAGTAACAGAATAGGCTGGACTGAATATTGTTTTTATATCTGGTCCTTTTCTCCTGCTGTATATCTTGAGATTCTTGACAAAATTCAAAGAAGAGTCTGTAAAGTAATCGATCCAGACCTGGTATCTCAATTTCAGTCACTTTCTCACCAATGTGAAATGGCTTCCCTCTTTCTTTTCTGTAAATATTTTCATGGCAACTGTTCTGATGAGTTTTTTCCCTGGTGCTGAAGAGAATTCATATTAAATAAAAATTTGCATTCTATGTTTGCGCTCTCTGGAAAATTTTTCTTTAATAAAATTTGTCAAACATTCAGGTCATTAGACGAAAATACTGTTTAATAAATAAACAGGGTACCTACTTAAATATGAGTATCCTCCAAAAATAATATTTAAAGTGATAAAAATCTGTCGGATTAATAAAAATCTATTTTAAAATCTTTGTTTATGTTTGGATACAAAACTGGGCAGATATGAAAAATTTCAGGAGATCTCTGACAAGAGAAATTTTGCTTAAAGGAACAAATTTGACCTTGCCTGACTGATTGTTTTCCATAGCTCAGTTGGTTAGAGCATGCTGGGCTTAACATATATATATATATATATATATATATTGTCATCCACAGACAGACTGTTTCGCTGTATCACAGCTCATCAGTGTGGCTAGACATCCGGTTGCCTCTAGCTAGGATCGAAACCTGATTGAATTGGTGTCAGTCGGGGATTCTACCACTAAGCCGTTGGTGCACAGCAAGGATGAAGGTGAATTTTAAGTGTATTCATTTTTAGATAAACACCCAGTGACTGAGAGAACTCACTTCGATTTACCGAAGAGTCTTGCATTATTAGCAGTAATAGTCACTGTTTACAAACTCACACTTCCTCCCCAGAGAGCTCAACCGAAATAAATTTTTCATATATATATATATATATGCAAGGTGTTTTTAAGTGTATTCTTGAATCAAAAACGTAGTTCTCCACATGGTCTTTTGCCAGATATGAGCTCTGAGAAGAGGATTTGTTTGGGTAGGTGGTTGTTTAGCATTTGGTCAAAGTGTCCAGCCCATCAAAGTCTGTGGCGAGTCATGATGGTTTCTAGGCTCTCCATCTTTCCACAGAGGAAAACTTTATTTGTTTATGATCAGCTTCTGTCACAAGTTCCACAGGATTTTTCAAGTTTGTGAATGTTTCTTCAGTAGAGTACCCAGCTCTCACAGGTGTACAGATGAGTCAAGATTAAAACAGCTCAGTAGACCATGAACTTGGTGGTTTGTGTTAGCCAAGCATTGCCAAACTCTGATTCAGTTATCAACATCTTTTTCAGTAGATGCATTTGATGTTAATACACTTCCAAGGTAAGAAAATTCAGGTTTGATTGAAGACTAGCAAAGTGTTTTTTTTAGGATTAATTTAATCTTTATTTGCTTAATGCCATTTTTTCTAGTTTATAGGGAGAATTTGAATAAAAATTGTCCAATATCTTCTGAACATTTTAAATTCAATCAAGAAATAAATATACTAAGTGTACTTCAGAGTTCAAACAAAAAAATACAAACAGTAACATAACACCACAAACTGATATCTGAAGATAGGATACTTAAAAAACCCAATGTGACACTCACCGACACTTGAAACATGACAATGCATAACTATGGATATAATTCTATCAACTTACAAAAAAATCTTTGATAATGGCTTATGAGGGTCAAAAAGCACTTAGAAGACATTATTTTTAAAACCAGAAAACAGTCCAAGCAATAGAAATTCTTCTTTTTATCATTTCACTTCAAGAAAGTCAATAAAAGTCAATATGATGTTAGGGGTTACTGAGAGTGAAAGAAATAGAGATGGCAATAAAGGTACAGGATTCATAGAGACAGAAGATAATTTAAATGTATGCATGCACTGCATTCTCTTGTGGGTTAACTTGTCATTTGTCAAAATTTAGTGAAATTCATGCATATATAGATGGCCCTATGACAAATAAACAAAATATGTTTTACCTTTTTAACAGTGAAGAATAAATTCTTAGAATTCCTTACTCTTGAGCATACAACATACAACTGGCCATGTATGGATATTTATTTCTGGAGCCAAATTCCAAACTTTTTGAAGTATTTGGCCTTGTGATAAGTTTATAGTTCTTGCAAACACAGGACAAACTGGAAAATGGGTTCTTGTTCATTTTAAAGGATATTCGAATGGTTTAGGAATAAACTTTATTTGTACCCCCTTACCTGTTTTGCACTTCTACCCAAAATTTCATTTTGATTGGCCAGAATATGGTTATTTTAGAGAGTGTGATAGATAGACAGCCAGACTAACAGAAGTCACAGAATTTTATGTATAGATTTTATAATCCAAAATAAAATCATCAAATGGATACTGTTTTGTAAGTGGTTGCCATTAGCAAGTACAAATTGCTCCTATCTTCCTGAAGCAAAAGAATGTGAACATTTTTGGTAAATTCTTGTGAAATCTGATGCATTTTGTAATGAAAAGAATGTGGAATGACCCCCACTTGTTTGCCAAGAAACTTCTAACAACTACGAGACAGTATTAAAGAAAAAAAAAAACAATATAAAAAAAGGTGATAGTCTCTCTCTTTTTTTTCCTAAGCCACAAGATGCCATAAAGACAAAAGGTTTCTTGTTTCTCTCATAGAGTATTTCTTAGTCCCCAGTGAACCACATGTTGCATTGTACACAATGCAGTATACAAATGCACTATGCTTGTAATTACCAAATCAACAAGAAAATCTTCTTCAATGTAATTCTGTCAAAATGTTATTGTTAGCTGTACAATATTGTTTGTAATTTCATTCCTACCTCCTATTCAAGAAAGAAGCTTCCACAATCTGATCAGTATATTGTCTCTCTCACTAGATATATCCTTTCTACATTGGTAATCCTGCTACAAGAATAATCTACTTTAAAAGAGGTTTTCTATCTCAATCCCTGAATCCTTTTTAAAATTGAGGATACTGTGATAATATGAATAGAAATAGGACTTAAACTCAAAATATTGAGTGAAATGTAGGAATCATTCATCCATTAAGAACAAATTGAAGGATATTTCAAAACTACACTTTACCATCATTTGGCTACAAATAAGACCTGAGAAATTCAAATAAAATTTGTTCTTTTAAAGTAGTTTTGGTTTTGTAAACTTTCAATCAGTCATAATTCTATTTAGTAGTATGATCCTTACACACTGTTCCTTTTTTAATCATTTCGCTCCATGCAAGGCAGTAAAGCCACTAAGACACAAGTGCTACTGATTGTGTAAGAATAAGGAAAAAGAGAAACATTATTAGAGAGAGAGAACAACAGAACAGTAATTAAGAGGACGGTAGATAACGATTGACAATGCATTTGAATTTTTGAAGATCAAAGTTGGCAGGAAAGCATGAAGCCAAATGAGAGTTCCAGAAGCGATAAGTATGGGAAAATAAACTGTTAGCATAAAACTTACAGTTATATCTTGCCAATTCAACTATGAATTGATGAGACCTTGCCTCCAATCTAGTACTACTTAAATTCATAAAGTCTAGGTACCATAGTGAAAAGTTTGTTACAGGAGGATGCTGGTAGTGTTTAGGTAGTAAACATGTATCTCCTGTACGTGTTTTTCTCATAACATTTTTGGCAGACATGAATGTGAGTCCAAGTTATAAATGAATAAAGTAACAACAGATTTTTATACAAATAAACAATAATGTATGTATTAACAAAACAAAGATATACATAAACAATAGACAATTGTTTCGTAAGACCTAACAATGAATATAAAAGAAGAAAACATTTAAACTAAAGAATGTATTTGTGCGTATGAAGTTTGATGTTGGAGGAATCCTAGATAAAAGTAACTGAAAGTGAAGGGAAAGGTGTTTCCCTTAGTGGGGGGGACACATTTTCTCCACATGCGGCCTACATCTTACTGTCTAAGAGAATAATAGAAAAGAGAGAATAACAGAGCATGTCCCTCCCTATTCATAGGCTTAAGGAGCATCCCCTACTGACGCTTTTTTAGTACAGTAAGTGGGGGTAATCCCCAAGTTCATCTGAACAATTACCATGAAAATATTTATAGTTAAGGCACAGCAAAGCTACATTATGGTGATGAGAAAGTAACTGAAGCCACACCTAAATTTCTAAAGCAAAGTCAAGTGCTTTGCTGCAAAGGTACTACCACTGATGGTACACCCATAAACATATATATATATATATATATATATATATAATTTATATTGGATGTTGGAGTAAATAATTTGTCATTGAATGCATGACTTATTATTACTTTAAATGACAATAATAGAAATCAATCAATAAATGCGAAAAGAATAAAAGTATAAAATTATTATCAAATATATGCGAACGTTGTTTTATTATTGTTGTTAAATATATTAAATTAGAACATAGAATTACAAATAAATAGACAAGTTTAAAATTCATTGTTCGAAAATAAGAACATCTTCTTTTTATCAAATATTTTACTGAATAAGTAAGAGAAAGGGTTCTTCTTTCATTTGTCAGAATTTTTCATCCAAATAGAAAAAAGAATTTTCAAAGATATAAAAAATTATTTTTATTTTACATTCAGGAGAAATAGCCATTGCAACTTCCCTTTCAATGCTACTGAACATTTTTCTGGGTGTTGATATTAATTGGCTGAATTTTGTGCCACACTTGGCTTTTATTCTATCCCTGGGAAAACAATGAAGAGTGAATTATCATTCTTTCCATAACTGCCCCATGTTGGACCATGCAGTGATGGAAATGGAAAATTAATTTGGACAATGTCAGTTTCCACTGTGGCTTTTCATTTGAATCTCAGCTTGACCTCTCACCCAGCGTCCATCTTCAAATTTCAATCAGTTCTCGGCTTTTCAAAGTGAAATACAATTTATAATGCATATGTCTCTGAAGGAAATAATCACTGAAGGAATTTCATGCTAACATCTGGTACTGGTGCTGTGTCTTCAGTCTGGGATACCTTTAAGACAAAAATGGCAAAAAGACTTGGAAGTTGAAATGAGTGATTCAATTTTCAAATCAAGTCCTGCATCGCACTATGAGGTTGATTCAATCGCAGCAGTGTTCGCTATTTGAAATTGATTCCTAATGTGGTTTTTTTGAACTTGAAAATTGTTTCTTCTCTTTTAAATTAAAGAAGCATAAGTCTGATTTTATACAAACAAAATGTTTCCAAAATACACAGCAAAAGGAGAAGTTCATAAATATTAAAGGCTTCTTAAAAAAATATACTGAAATTGCTTATTCAATTTTGTATGACCTGGAAGTGCTATTGTTAGAATAAGAGAAGAAAGTTTAAAAATTTTTTTAAAGTGTTTACATCCATTTATGTTACCCCAACTAGTTCTATATAATATATATATATATATATATATATATATCTTCTTTATGTGCCATGTCTTGTCTTGTCAGGACGTAGGTAATCATGAGTTTCTACAATTTCCTGTCCATTGTAGCCCTTAATAAATTTTGTCTTTTTGTTAATTCTCTTAAACCTTATTTCACCAACCATTTACTCAAGTTCACTAAGTATGTTATGCATTCTTTTTCTCTGTCCCTCTTGCCTTCAATCTGTCCTGTGAGTATCAGATTTTCCAAGTCCTCTTTCCTCATTATGTGATCTAGAAATTTCAACTATCTCTTCCTGATGTTAAATATAAGTTTCTTTTTTGCTTTAATTTTCTCTAAACTTTGTTGTTGCTCACATGTTCAGTCCATGCTATGCTCAGCTTCCTACTGTAGAACCACGTTTCTGTTACTTGAATTCTTTTCTTCATCTTTTCCAGCATTCACTGCCATATAGGAGGATAGATATCACATAACAGTTCAGCACTCTTTTCTTTCTTGGTTCGTATTAGTGATGGAAATATTTAATTAACGTTACAATAACAGTGCTTATATTTTCTGTATGAGAATTCTAGAATTTTTGTCCATAAAATTAAGTTTGTTTTACTTGTAAGAAAGAATTCTGCTTTTTTAAATCATTACTACAAGTCTTTTCTCATAGATGAAATGTCTGAAGCCTCTCATTGATTCTATCGCTATTTCCATCAAAAGTACTTGGATGAACTATATTCCGTAGTTTGGCCATTTCTAATCTTCATGGCTAAAACCATCCATGCTATGCACATTTTAGTGAACTGCCATCATTCCTTCTGTATTCCATTGGCGAGCTTTAAGTAACTCTCAAGCAGACATCTAAGTTCCTCTCAATTGTTAAAGCAAAAGAATTCTGCTTTTTAAATTATTAAAGTTCAAAACATTCAAAGAAAGCTTACCACATATGCTGGCAAATAACGTGACTGGGCATATAAGACGATCCTCAAATTTATTTGCTATATTCCCTGTACAAGAGAGAAAATAGTATTTTTAAAATGTATTGTACAGAATTTATTAAATAAATTCAGTATGCATATACTGTCTTTTAACTCAAATTCTAATAAAAAAAACTATGGGGAGATATTGTCATTTAATTACCTTATGAGTTGGTACTGTAATTTTGGTAGGCTATTACGGTAACCTGAATGACTTTTCCCAGATAACCATTCAATTATTCCACCGTTCTTGAATGTCATCTTGTTGAGACACACATCCAGTTATGCTTTTTGTTCAACATCATAGAAAAAATATATTGTCAATTAACTACCACAATCTACACTTACCGTTACCCTTACCATAATCTATCTGGTAAACTTACCATTACCCAGTAATGATAATACGATCAGCTGCTGTAAGTGTAAACACTAGTCACGTCACTTTAAAACAATACCAGTATATAAAGGTTAATATTTGGCTGCCAAATAAATCAACCCTATTTTATTCCCTTTTCAACCTAATTTATTTTTATCTAGCCATTTTATTTTTTGCCAATCCATTTTATTTTTTTACCAAGGCATTTTATTTTTTTCCAACCTATTTTATTTTTCATGTAGTAAAAGATTAACAAGTTTAACTCTATTTTCCAAATCTACAGCTTCTTAATAAACAGAAATATATTTGTTTAAAAGCAAACATAAAATAAATACTTTAAATTATTTTATTGTTTTATAACTTAAAAATATTTATTCGCATTTTTATTTACAATTTTTAATCAATTTAAAAATGTATTATTTTCTAGAATCTTTAAATTTTAACAACTGGGTGTTAGAAACAAATAAAAAAATATGATAGAAATTTTGATTTTACAATAATATATTACTTTTATTACTTTTTAGATTTTTACATTATTTTAAATATCAAGTTAATACTTTTATGATAAAAATATTTGTGTTGATAGTTACCAAAGGTGGAGTTAGCCTATCATCAAAAATTTCTCATACTCACAACTTTACCATCAACCACAGGACTTAAGGTTCACATTTTATACTGGAATACAAGACGGGGCCCTCAATCAGCTAGCCCCCTGATCCTCCAGTTGGGAGTTTGGGAATAGTACACACTGGCTCTAAAGGATGACTATATTTAAGTAATTTTGCAATTGCATTGATTATATTTTCTGCATGAGTATTTTAGTTTTTTTTTTTGCAATTAACTTAATTGTCACATGTAAAAAGTCTGCTTTTAAGATCATTTAAATTGAAAATATCCGTAGAAAGCTACCTATCCTTAGACTATTCTTGTTTTTTACTTTCATCAACAACTTTTCTGATATCATCAATTCCTAAATAGGTCTGTTTATATTTCTGAGATGAGGTATTATGTACAGTATTTACATTATTTGGACTATTGTTCTCATCTTTGTCGCCATATTTGTCACAACATTTCGGCCGTTGTACGCTCCAGCCTTCTTCAGGTGGTTGGAATTTCGAACCGAACCCTTTATTTCGATCACTGGGGTAGACTGTTCTAGTTCCACGTGCCATGTTTAATGGATGTCGGTTATTAGTTATCTCCTGCTAATTTTCTCTCTGAAAGTTCTCCACTGCCTTAACCAGGAATTGAACTCACACTCTTTGGGTCTGTCACTGGATCTAACCAACGCCTTTATCCACTGTGCCATGTGATCGAAATAAAGGGTTAACATTTTGTTTTCTTGCACTTCTCACTTTTGAAACTCTCTTCCAGTTTCTGAATTTCCTGTCACCTATGTTTTTCAAAAATTGAAAGCCAAAATCAAACACACTGTCTTCCTGAATTCTGTTCTTTTATTGTCCTTTCTCTTCACTAAACTTAAATCTGTTGTTGCATGGAAGAAAGAATTCTTAAAATAAAAATATCTATAGAAAGTCAACTTAAAAAAAGAAATTAATAACATTGTATTAGCAACCTGGTCACCCCTATTTACTAATGAGATATTCATTTAATGGTTAATATATTAGTGTATGAATTTATGTTTGATAAAAAGAAAAAGAACTTCCTTTATTTTTAAGAATTCTCTTATGAAAGATAAATAAGTTTTAAAGAAGTGACATCAAGCAGAAAGAATGGAATATTTCTTATTTCTAAAAATATTTTTTTAAGAAACAATGTCATGCTTTCTGGAATACTTGAAAATTAAGACGAAGCTATTTTGACAAACATGGGCAAACATGCTTGCAATAAGGCTGAGTGTCAAAATAATTATTTATTTATACTATTCATTATATTATTTATTGGAATTGTTGGCAAAGTATCAGTTAACTGCCATTTGATTTTGAACTTAAAATGGTAAAAAATAAGGATTTCTTTATAGTTGGTTCACATATTTTAATAATTTAAATTAATAAATATAGAATAGTTTTCACATTTATTTGTTCATAAATTTGTAAATGATAAATATTGCATTGTATTAGTTTTAATTGTATTAGATTTTAGGATATTGTAAATTATAAAATAATTCAAGAGGGACAAAGGTAAGCCGCTCTTAACTTATCTAACAAGCTTGAGTAAATAGTTGGCAGAATAGAAATTAAGAGAGCAAAAAAAAGACTTAAAAAAAGAGCTACAAAGGACAGGAAATTGTGGAGAG
>CAHIKZ030001022.1:510000-632500 GCA_903632075.3 Acanthosepion pharaonis | reverse complement strand
TCGAAAAAAATTGCACAGGTTTGAAGCCCAAAGAAAAAATCCCGATACGAGTAACAACTAACTAACAAAAGAGCTCAATACAACCGTAGAGCCGACTTTCCCTGACGATCCGTTTAGGTGAAACCTAGGTAGGTTTGTCTGGCTCACTAGGTGTATCTATATATATATATATATATATATATGTGTGTCTCTTCACTCATGTACATATATATTAAACATTACACATTAATTCATGACAAAAATGGATAAATAACTAATAATAATAATGATTGACTATTTAAACATGAAATAAATGAAAAAAGACAGAATATGCGTATATTTTGAAAATCTTTAGAAAACCTCAGAATATTCTGGAATATTAACCTAATTTTAAATCATCTCTGACCCTGGAAATAATGTTGCTATATTATCTTATGACACTCGGGGATGAAAGATAAAGAAGAAGAAAAAAGATGAATAACGATAGAATAGAAGGCGACAAGAAAATGATGAAAAGAAGAAATAACCACAACATCCTACATGTGTGCACATACGTGTACATACAGGCATACACATAAACACAAAGATGTGCATGTACACATACACACACACGCACACATACAAAGAAAAAAAAATGATCTAACATCAATAAGAATCACATAAATTATTTTTTCTTAACTTAATATCAAAATAATGAAAATGAGAAAATTGGCAAACAATTACTGATATCTCCTGACAAGTGGACAGAACAATTATATAATGGGACATCCATGAAAATCTAGAGTAGAGGTGCTAAATATCAATCAACTAAGTGACAAATTTTATATTTACATTAATCCTATAAGTCTATATATATATATATATATATATATATATATATATATATATATATATATATATATATATAACTTTTAGATAGAGTATATCTGTAAAAGGATGATATGAATACAGACAAAAGGGAAACTTATCTTAGACAACTTGTTTGATCTTCTGAGAGACTTTATGAAAATAAAAAGTAAGGATTTTATAAAATCCTTATATTTTCTTTGATAAAGTTCCTCAGAGGAAGAAGGGCATCAGCTAAGATAAGTTTTCCTTTTTGTCTATATATATATATATATATATATATATATATAAAAAAGTGAACATATAAATCAACAGGCTTGACGACAGTCTGTTTCATGCTAGACTGTCGTCAGGCTTGACGTTGTTGACTTATGTTCACTTTATATTTACACATGCTCTATCTCTGATATTGAGCACTTTATCCCATAAATATAGCACACCTTAAGACTATATTTCTTTATATATATATATATATATATATATATATATATATATATATATATTTGGTAAAATCACTGACAATTTTTTTTATGTTATCCAACAATTCTGACGAAGTTATTTTATCTCAGAATTAAAATTGATAAAAAAATTGCATGTTTCGTCTGTTTATGAAAATGTCTTTGGCTAATTCTAACATTCCCTAGTTTGCTGGAACCAATTTCAAGTCACTTAAAGCTGACATCATTTACAACAGGAAAAATGAATATTTACATGTTTTCTTTTTCTACTTATACGCACATCAATATACAATCTCTTATTGAAAATGATATCCTGTTTAATGTTAGTTGCCTCACTTGCATTATAATGGCCTCCATAATTTGAAGTCTTTCTTTGCATTAAGTCCTATATAATATGTTGGTGTTATCTAATAAAATTTGTTTTATGTTAATATTATTTAGCTTTTCATGATATGTTGATCTATATGTGCATGAATTGCATATCATATACATCACAAATAATGAATATTATTAAAATAAGGCGAATTTTAAAAGATAACACCAAAATATTATATCAAGCTCAATGCAAAGAAAAACTTAAAATATGTTGTAATAAAAGAGAAGCAGCCAATATTAAATAGGGTATCTTTCTCTAGATGAGATCATCAATTGAAAGAAAAAAAAAGAATAATGTAAAAATTCAGTAAAGGTTCCAGTAAAGTAGGAAATGCTGGAATTAGCCAAAGATATTTTCATAAACAGACTAAACATGCAATTTTTGATAGCTACTGTAAGAGCAATCGAAAGTATTTGGATTAAAAAAAATGAACTTTGGAAGACTGACCACGTTGTCAGTATTATTTAACAAAGCTTCTTTAAAAGAATTCTTGCTGCCTAAATACACCTTATTTAATATATATATATATATATATATATATATATATATATATATTAATTGGGTCGTGTTTTGATCCCAGCTTGAAGCAATCATATGTCTAGGCACACCGTGATAAGCTGTGATACAGTAAAGCAGCCTGTCTGTGGATGATTAATATGCTCCCTTTTTAGGTTAAGCACTTTGGAAGAAAAGGAATTTGTTGGCTCCTGCTGATTAATTCTAAAAGATCTTCACTATGAACTGAGCTCTCTGATAATCGGTAATGCTTATTTTTCCATAGGGCGTGCTGATGGTAAATCTCCAACTGATGTCAAATTTGATCCTGGCTTGAAGCAATCACACATCTAGTCACATGGATGAGCTGTGATACAATGAAAAAGTCTGTTGATGGATGACTATATATATATATATATATATATATATATATATATATATGTCAGGGTTGTTTTGTAAAAATTATTACTAGCAATGAATTTTTGAAGAAAAAAATATTACCAGTAATACATTTTTGAAAAAAATATTCCCAGCCATAAAAATCTTGTTAGCATTAAATAACCCATTGAGGTTGATATGCCTTAAAACAAACCAAACCAAACCAATCAATCAAATGTAAGAAATGAATAAAGTTTCCCTTTTGTTTATATAGGCTTGGCTGATGAAAAACACAACCTCAAGAAAAAATAATTTGTCATTGTAATTGGTGGCACAGTCAAGATTGTCCAGTAACTGTTGCCCAATCGAAGAGTCATGCACAGATTGAGTGGTTCTTTTCATATGAATCTGAACACTAGAAGGCAAATTGGCAGGCACGTGTTGCATAATGCGAGTTTACAGCCTTTGATTGGTCCATCTTATCTATACTGCATCACAAAAGTATTGAAATTAATATATAACAGGATTATTCTGAAGATAGGATAACCAATCTTTGCTAAAGGCTGGAAATATGGATCTACTTTGACAGACCAAGCATCTGACAGCCTGATGCAACCCGGTTTGCTAGATCTCACCTGTCTCAGTCGACTTTGAGCCATAAGGGAGCCGTTTCTGGGCAAGTGTGTAGGATTCTCCATCACACAGAGTTGTTTCCCAATAGTATATGGGAAAATGAAAAAAAAAGAAAAAACTAATGCTTCCTTAATGAATTTAATGTCAATATTAAGAAACTGATCAAGAGGATTAAAATAAAAATAAATATACATAATATGTCCAGATTATTCAATCAAACATAATTATATATATATATATCTATATCTATAAAAGGCAGGATGTGCGTGTGTGTGTGTGTAACGAATGCACAGCTGCAATTTTCGACGGATTTGCACCAAAATTTACATACACATGCTCCAAGTAAGTGGAAAGGCCAAGACTATGTAAACAAATGACGTCATATATTAAGAAATGGACAAAGTCCGACAATTTATTTATTAAAGACATTTTTATATCATTTGATATGCCAGAGCAGTTATGAATGTACGAGATTCATAGAAGATTGAAGTTTATAAGCAGTAAATTCGACCTTGCCTACCGAACGCTCCTTTGTGGCCGAGTCGGTTAAGGCACGTCAGTGTAAATGACGGTTCCATATAGGATGCAGGTTCGAATCCTGTCAAAGGACGAATATTTTCTATGAAAATTTCTTGGACATTCAGGCCGGTAAATGTTATTTAATACTGTTTATTATAAACAGAGCATTTACTTAAATACTTGTATCTATAAAAAAGAACGTTAAACATAAAAATGTCTTTAATAAATAAATTGTCGGACTTTGTCCATTTCTTAATATATATATATATATATATTTTAACACTGAATGACCACACATTTTTTAAATGTACTATTGATTTTATTGAAAATTTAACTCAATGTTTCAATAACCTATTAAGTAGAGTTTACGTACTTAACATTGAAACCTTTGACCTCTGTTTTAATGGCCCCTGTAAATTTGAAAGTTACTAAGCTTAATCTAGCCTGACACAAAACTGAAATAGTTCAAGCACTCAGGTGAACTTACTAACAATGACCTGAAAGATAAGGCACAAATTGTTTTCATTAATGTTAGGACAACAAAATTAAAATTGTCTGAAAAATAAATAGAATATCCCTTTTGTTTCTTTTCTAAAGTTTTTCAAGTTTATGTGGAAGAAATTAACAGCAGAACAATTAAAATAATAATAATATAAGAAGGGAAACATTTATTAAAATATTTACAATAATAAAAACATTTCTTTGTTCCTGTAGGCACCTTGGAGGCTATAGGGACACAAGCATAACTATTACTGCGGTTTCAGTAACAAATAAATTTTTATGGAGCTGATGTGCTCAGCTTGATCCAAGATGGACTGCCTTAAAGAGTTTAAAATCTCCAGGGGCCCTAATATTTATCTGTAGTTAAGGGAAGAAATGTGAGTGTGAAAGAATATGTGAAAAATAAAACATTAAGGGGAGAGACCAATAAAAGAACATTGCATTTAAATTTTTGAAGATCAAAGCTGAGTGAAAAGCAAGAAGCTAGAAGAGAGCTCCACAAGTGAAAAGTGTGAAAGAAGAAGAATCTGTTAGCATAGAACTTACGGTTGCATCTAACCAATTCAACTATAAATTGATGAGACTTATTGATGCCAATCTAGTACTGTGCATAAAGTCTAGGTACCATAGCAAAGAGTTCATCTGAACAATTGCAATGAAAGTATTCATAGAGAAAGCACAGGGAAACAACCTTAGGGTGACAGGAAAGTGACTGAAACTGAGATGCCAGTTTAGGACCAATAATATTGATGATTCTTCTTTGATTTTATCAAGGATCTCTAAATATATAACATGAGCACGAGACCAGATGTGGCAGCAATATTCTAATCACTCGAGAATGGTAGACTTGGAGATCTATAAAGTAGATTCTGGTAAGAAAAATTGTCTAGCATGACACAGTGAACCAAGTTTCTTAGCAGCAGGTCTAGCAATGGATTCAATATAGGCTTTTTACTTCATGTCAGCCAAGGATGTTAGTCCAAGAAGTTACAATGAGTCGCTTATCTGGAGGTTAGTACTAGCCATATTGATGGAAAGCAAAAAGGGGTCTCTCAGATGATAATATTGAAAATTGTTCTTTATATTTTGTCAAGAATCTCTAAATACATAGCAAAAGCAACAGATCAGATGGGACAGCAAAATTCAGTGCATGGATGAATGGTAGACTTATAAATGTGTAAGATAGATTCTGGCAAGAAAGATTGCATGGTAACCTGAGATTATTGTCTATAATAATTTATTTTAATCAAAGCTGAAAGCAAATAATGCAATAGATTAATAAAATTGTCTGTAGTTAGAAAAGAGGAGAAAATAATTTGGACAATTTCTGGTTGCAGTTTAAGTAATCATAAACATAAAAATACTCATCCTTAACTACAGTTAAAGAAAGTTATTCATTCCACAAACATGGATAAACGTGCTCACAATAAGACGGAGTATCAAAAGTATGGTTTATCCCATGATACCATTTTTTTTAACTACCTTTACTCTTCAGTAATGTCTATTATTTTAAAATGCAATGATTAGAATTGGAGTAAATAATAAACATATGAAAGTGAATTTATACATTTTTTCTTTTCTTAAGAATTGAAAACAAAAATAATAAAGAGTCTGTCTATATTTCTGAGATGAGGTATTATGTACATTATTTACATTATTCGGACTATTGTCCTTATCTTTGTCACCATATTTATCACAACGTTTCGGCCCTTGTATGCTTCGGCCTTCTTCAGGTGGTTGGAATTTCGAACTGAACCCTTTATTTCGCTCACTGGTTATGAATTTCTGGGTATTATAAACCTAATGTCTTCAGCAACCATTTTTACCAGTGGTCATATTGCAATTTTGCTGTTATCATTTATGTTTTTACCAGAGCTCATATTGCAACTTTGTTGTTATCATTGCTTTTCTCTGGCAAGGAGTGCCAGAAATTCATACCCAGATGTCCTCAAGGACATATGGCACAGTGGATAAAGGCGTTGGTTAGATCCAGTGACAGACCCAAAGAAGGTGAGTTCAATACCCGGTTAAGGCAGTGGAGAACTTTCAGAGGGAAATTAGCAGGAGATAACTGATAACTGACATCCATCAAACATGGCACGTGGAACTAGAACAGTCTACCCCAGTGAGCGAAATAAAGGGTTCGGTTCAACATTCCAACCACCTGAAGAAGGCTGGAGTGTACAACGGCCGAAACGTTGTGATAAATATGGTGACAAAGATGAGGACAATAGTTCAAATAATGTAAAAAATAATAAACAATATTTATTTATTAAATTATTTATTGGAATCACTGGCAAAATATCGGCTAACTACCAATCAATTCAAATTTTAAAAAATGCTAAATAATAAAGATTTCCTTATAGTTTATGCACATATTTTAATAATTTAATAAATATTTATAAATGTATAAATAAAAAATTGTTTTCACATTTATTTCTTTATAAATTGGTAAATGACAAATATTGCATTGTATTAAATGTACAAGGAGCGATAGATGAATTGTTGCCCAAATTTTTGCAAAAATGAAAATAACTGATATCTCATTTTAGCAGATATATTTACCAAAATTACACAAAAATATCTTGAAATACTAAAGAGTAAATTTATTCAATAAAATTGTCATTGTCTTCAGCCACAGCCTCCAGATGACTTCAGAATCTCCTGCAACTCTTCTGGGCGGTTTTCTTCTTTAAGTTGGTGAATGCTGCAATAATCCTTGCCTTCAGTTCATCTTTGGTGCTACAAGGGGTTTTGTTGGTATCTTGCTTAACTGCACCCCACACATAATAATCAAGGGGGATGCAGTCTGGGAGTCAGATGGCCAGATGTAAGTGGTGATGTGGTTGCAGGAATTGATTGACAGCCATGACTGGGCCCTCCTGCCTGTGTGGCATGGTGCAGAGTCCTGTTGCCAGACATAGGGTTTTCCAGCAGCCACCCTCTTGACCCAAGGCAGCATTACCTCCTCATGACACTTGGTCTAGGCCTCTGTATTGAGTCTGAGACCCTTGCAAACAAATTCAGGAGTGCTTTTATCAGAATGATCAGAGTGAGTTTTCCAAGCTCCTGTACCTTCGTAATCACCATTAGACTCATCCAACACTTTCTGAATCCTCTGCACTGTCTTCAGACTGAAACACAAACACTCTGAAATGTTTATATTGGAGTTGTTTCCAAATTTCTGGCAGAGAGAATTGCATCATGGTGCATGTTTTCTCACAGATGGTACCCAATTAACCCTACTCTAATGTGCAGTTGACAAATCAAACAACGCATATGTGCAAAATTAAAAATATAAAATAGCAACAATTTACCCATGTATTTGTTTTTACAATGTTGTAAATATAAAATTAATCTTGTAAATAAAGAAACTAATAAATAAAGTTAACATGGGCAAGTGGGTGTGTGGCTTTGGGTGTTTTCTCTAAACCTAGATTCTTCTTGTTGCAAAGATGTAAAAGACTCTCTACTATTTTTCCTTTTATGTGTGTGTTTACGTATATTTCTATCATCACTTGTCTCATATATGCCCATTCTAACTACACTTGAGTCGACCAACCTTTTTACATGTGGACAGCCAGTAAATATGTGAATCTGGTGGCTAGGAGGTCCTCTTCAAGATCAACATGCTGATTCACTTGGCTTCTTTGATGTTCTGGTATAACGGCTGATCAGTTGAACTCTCTGCCTTCGGGCGGGTTGGAACCCGAACGAGGCTACGCCAAAGGGCGGAGTCTCTTTCGGGGAGGTAAACCGACCCTGAACCCATTTATACGGGTTCAAAGGGCATATTTTTGGCCGAGCCCACGGGCTTGAAGATCCCATGTTAAACCCGCCTTGTGCCACAAGATGCCCTCGTGGGGGGGTGGCTAAATACCGTTCTGGTATAACACAGAATGCAAGGTCTATTTTGATATCATCTAGGTAGGACCCAGTACATATTGAGGTCACCACAGATCAACTTCTCTTGGAACAAAGTTTCCTTATTGACATCAATTTTGATTCAGACCATCTGGGATTTCTTGGCATGAATCACATACTGCATTACTAAACTTCCACAATGGTTGAAACACCTATATTTCAGACAGTATGTTTTTATTCTTAATCTGTCATTTCCAATGTCATTTACAGGCAAGTACAGAATTCATTTCATTTCAACCTTCAGAGACAAATAAATGTAATCTGGATTTACCAGACAACCTCAAATGGAGATTCTTTTGAGCCACTGTAAAGGTGGTTTTAATGTATAGTGCCACTCCTACTCTCAAATACTGAGAGCTATATTTAACATCTCTTGGAGACAATATCCAACTAAATCACAGCTCTATATTTCTACAATCTTATGCAAACACAGAATGCGCTTTGTAGGACACTGCTGGCAAGCAAAACAAAAAATTGCAAGTGATCTACTGCTCTGGACACTTAGACAATGAGCAAGATGGGTTGGTCACCTAGCAACCACCTACATTGACCAGCCATGTTTTGACCCACCTTATTGACCTCCTGACATTGATGCAGGGCCATGATGGCTGACATGTTAGAATCATGAATGTTCAAGCTAACTCAACTGAATAAAAACAAATAATATAGATTAGAGAACTGTCTGAAAATATGAGAACAAAATCTTGATGATTTTTTTTTTATTATGGTATCATTATGCCTGGTGTATATTTCTACACTACCTTATCGAGGGAATGAAGTTCTAATTTCCAGAAAACTGAATATTCATCTGTATACTTATCAATTAGGCCCTCGTCTCATATCCTTCAGTTTAAATGTTGCAATAAAAACAGCAAAAATGAAGAAAATAGTTTGGATGAATCAATGTCTCATAGTGTTTGGAAAGACTTATCTTTCACTCTGCAGCTTCTTACCTAATAGACTCAACATTACAAACCTTTCCCTGCTTTATTGCTATTTCCATGATAAATGTTTAAATGAGCCCCATTCTTTAGTTTCACCAATTCAAACCTTTGAAACTATCACATGTCATGCTACTTCCAAGGAGTCAGATCACACTCATTTCCCCCATATTTGAAATGTAAGTTCTACTCAGCTTTTTCACAAGAACTACTATTTTGTTGAACAGACTTCAATGTGGTATCTTCTCTGAACTCTACGATCTTAACCTCTCTTTATGTCAAAAGTTAATTGTTATCTCTCCTCCTTATCATTATAATCTTCACTTCTATGACTTTCCTCTTTCACTTGTATCCCACCTCATTCATGATAAACCTTTTAACAATAACCCTCTATTTTCAGTGATCTTGTATTGGATGAATTTTACGATTAAAAACAACACCTTGTCAACAGTGTTTGAATTGTTATTGTAATTTATGTAATTATGTAATTGTAATTTATGTAATACTAGCAATAGAACCCGGCGTTGCCTGGGGATGTAACAGTAAGAGATAGATCAAGTATCGACCATCATAAAGACTGAAAAATAAAATTGACAAAGATTATTGTTTAAGGTTGACAGACACGCATGTCTTAATTAGTTTGTTTTGTTTTTTTTTTTTTTACGAATTGGTCAAACCCAAACTCAAACAAAAACATTATTTTCAATCCTTATGAGTCTACCGATTGAATAGAATTTTATTATAAACAATTGTTTTGTAAATGGAATTTTTAAAGCATTCTAAATGTAAAAATAAAGAAAAAAGTGTGCAAGACAATAAGAAACACTGCCAAAAAAAAGTGAAATTTTGTTGAAATCGGTTGAAAAATGTAGGAAATCCGATCCCATATATAAACGAACACACACACACACACAACCTGGTTTTTATAATAAGTATAACTCGATATGAGTTGTCCCTCTTTCATTCTTGAAACAGTGATGCCTCTTAATCGTGTTTTCAAATTGATTTTGTGCAAAAACAATTGTGTTTTTCCAATTTTTGGCACTGTCAGAACCACCGCCAAGTAATTTTACATAGTTCTGTGAAGTTTTGTTGAAAAATGTAGGAAATCTGATCCAATATATAAACGAACAGACACACACACAACCTGGGTTTTATAATAAGTATGATTTATGTAATATGTATTTGAAAGAAATTTTGCTAAGAAAGTAAACAAGAAAATCATCCCTTCTTGAATCAAAGTGAAAATACAAAAGAGAGAGAGAGGGGGAGGAAATAAAAGTGGAATGGAAAAGAGAAAGAGAAAAAGAGAAAGAGAAAAAGAGAGAGGGAAGCTGTAGATCAAAGTGGGATGGAAAAAGAGAAAGAGAGAGGAGAGAGAGAGAGAGTTAATGGATGTAAATCAAAGTTGAATGGAAAAAGAAAAGAGAAAAAGAGAGAAAGAGACAGAGAGAATTTAAAATTTAAGTTGGATGGAAAAGAGAAAGAGAAAAAGAGAGAGGTTGTAAAAATGAAGACAAAGGGAGATAACAGAGAAAAGGCTTTCAAAACTTGCATATTGTATCTGCAACAAAGAAAATGATGTATTATTATGCAATTCTGGTTAATACAACATCTAAAAGTAAGATTGAATATCAGATATCCCTTAATGTAAGATGCATTAATATTGTATAGAATATAAAAATTAACAAAAAACATAAAATGTAAAAATATGTTGATATTGCTATCCTTATCAATTACTGAGAGAAGATCACTTTGAAAAGTCCTGTGTATATTTTAGAATACAAATATTCAAAGATGGCAATAAAATCTTAGCTTGTTGTTCTTAATAAATTTTAATAAATTTAGGCCTTGATCCTTCAATTTAAATGTTGCAATAAAAGCAGCAAAGATGAAGAAACTGGTTTGAATGAATCAATATCTAATAGTTTTCGGAAAAACTTAACTTTCACTGTGTAGCCCTTTACCCCACAGACTTAACATTGCAAACCTGTCTCTACTGCTATTGCTATTGCTATTTCCACCAATATAACTATTGGTGAATTAGTTTCCTTGCTTGAAAAAACTAATTAAAATATATACTGTTCCTGCTAAGGTACTGTCAGGTTATCTCCTCCTAATTTTTGAAAACGCTACTAGGGGACGCTTTCAGGACTATAAATATTCTGCAATAAAATTTTATCATCTTCTTCTTACTTTTCTGCTCATATGACAACATGTAAATTTCTCACAGATGAATGCATTCTGATTTTGGGAAATGCATGAAAAATACATACACATACATGTATGAAGAAAAATATACAGAAAAAACAAACAAAAATCTTAATATGCAATTATGCTGTATTAATGTTAATATAAACTCAACGTCAGACATTTCGGTCTATTTTAGACCATCATCAGGACATATTCATAAAACATAATTACGATGAACATAAGAGCACGACTAATCCAAACAAATAACTGAAATTTTTATATAAGATCAGCGTTCCGTTTAAATATGATCACGTCGTCGTCCCGTGGGCGATGTTGTGAAAACGTATTCGAAGATGATTTCGAAATATTAAATAAGCTTGATTGAACTATTTTCTCATATAAACAGTTCGTTAAGAAATCCTTTCCGTTCTTATAGGAATATGCAGAGATCAATAGGTTCTTATATTTTCATACAAGCTTGAAGTCTTCCATGTTATAAAGTAAATCAAAGATGATTTAAAAATATTAGATAAGCTCAATGGAACAATTTTCTCATATAGACAGTTCATTAAGAAATCCTTTCCGTTCTGTTTGTATGAGAGAGTAGTTTGGTTGAGCTTGTTTAGTATTTTGAAATCATCTTCGAATACGTTTTCACAACATCGCCCATGGGATGACGACATGATCATATTTAAACGGAATGCTGATCTTATATAAAAATTTCAGTTATCTGTTTGGATTAGTCGTGCTCTTATGTCCATCGTTTTTTTCATGTTGAATTGAATATAGTCTAATGTTAATTATGTTTTATGAATATGTCCTGATGATGGTCTAAAATAGACCGAAACATCCGATGTTGACATTATATTAACATTAATACAGCATAATTGCATATTAAAATTTTTGTTTGTTTTTTTTTTGTATATTTTTCTTCCTACTGTCGGATCTATATCCATATATTTGCTTACATATATGTATGTACGCACATTCACTCACTTCACATATATTGGACCAGAAAGTTTCCACATTCATTTGTTACACACATTATTATCTTTGTCACCTGTAACCCTTTGTTGTTAATACATTATCATTTATTTGTACATATATATCACTTTTTGTTGTTTCTTTGAATTTCTTTTCAGCCATGTTTGTTGTGGGCATTTCAGCAAACACACACATTTATCTCTTAACACGTACACCGGCCCGCAACATTATTTCTATATTAAATGTTCAGATGAGCTCCATTCTTTAGTTTTAACAACTAGCACATGTCATGCTACTTCCAAAATTTAAAGATTTTAATAAATTCTAACAGAGGAATCTCTTTTAGAAAAGATCCAAAATATAAGTTAGTACCATTCATAAAACAGATAAAATTGGTTGAATGGTCAATCAATGAATGTGTGACAGAATGATCATCTTGCGGTTAGGACATCTGCATAGTCAACTGGACTTTTTTTTAGCATTTCACCACAAGCAAAACAATAAAACCACTAAGACACAAGTTTTTATTGAGATTGAAAAAACAGAGAGGACAATAAAAAAGTTGACAGAAAAAACTATTAATATAGAACAGCGGTGGGAAAGTCACTGAAGACAAATGCCAGGTCAGAACCTATAACATTGCAGATTCTGCTTCAGATTTTGTCAAGAATCTTTACATATAAAACAGAAACACCAGACTTAAATATTCAAAAAGATTTTATCTAGGCCTAGGGTGCCATTTTTAAATATCTGGGAACAGAGGACAGAAAGTATGACACTGAAATCTGAAGATGACATTAGGATAGCCAAATATGCCTTCCAAAAGCTAAACAGAATATTAAGAAAAAGAAAAAAAAAACTTTGCTAGAAACAAAGAAAAGAGTATTGAACTGTTATGTGATATCTTTCCTCCTACATAGCAATGAATGCTGGACAATCTTCTCAAAGATGAAAAAAAGACTTGAAGCAACAAAAATGTGGTTCTACACAAGGATGCTGAGAATATTATCAACTGAATATGTGAGCAATGTCAAATTTTTATAGAAAAAGAAAACCAAAAGGACACTTATACTTAACATGAGGAAAAGTCAGTTGAAGTTTCTAGAGCACATAGTAAGAAAAGAGGGCTTGGAAAATTTGATACTCAAAGGACAGATTGAAAGTAAAAGGGAAACAAATCATAACTCACTTAGCGAGGCTTGAGTAGCTGGTTGGTGGAAGAACATTTAGGAGAGATAACAAAAAGACAAATATTATTATGGGCTATAAAAGACTGGAAGTTGTAGAGAGCCATGATCGCCAATGTCAGGAAGGGACATGACATATAAAAGAAGTAGAATGAAGCTGATAAAGAATTTCATTTTCCAGATAGGAGCAAATTTGTTTCTGAAGATAAAATCTTACAAGTGTTTTGCTGTCTGTCATCTCTGGATTATAATGGTCTGTTGGCAATTCCTCAATAGGGACCCAAAAGTTGCATCAATCGACTGAGTCAGCAACAGGAGGGATATATAGTCATCATTGATATTGGATGAGTCGAGAGAGAGAGAGAAGGAGGGAGAAGGAATGTATGTCAGCAAGTGGAGGGGGACATAGAATTGATTCTTGAATGAGACAAGAGAGAGAAAGAGAGAGAAAGGCTGAATGTCAAAAAGTGAACCAGTTGCTTTCTTACACTCATTGGGCAAGAGAAAACAATCTAACAGATTAGGTCCCAGATGTGCATTAGAGCTCTTGACTTCTCTACTGCTATAACTGTATTGCCCACTTTTGCCTTCTTCAGTCTTATATCAAAAACAATATATCAAGATTACATGCTCAGGTGGTTCAAATCATCCCCACCATGTTTGTTTAGCTTCAAACTAAAGTTCAGATTAGTACTGTCTGAAATTATATTTACTACAATTATCATTTTACCATCTACCTTCCATTAGCATGGCTGATACTAACCTTCTGGAGAATGACTCATTGTGCTTTTCAGGCTAACATTTTCCCCTGATACGAAGTGGAAAGATTGTATCAAATTGATTGCTAGGTTTTCTGCTAGGGAGTTTCGTTCACTGTGTCATGCTAGACAATTTTTTTTGCCAGAATCTATCATTAATATCTATGTCTAGCATTTATCCATGCTTAGAATATTGCTGTTGCAGATGGTTTGGTGCTTCTGCTATATATTTAGAGATCATTGATAAAATCCAAAGAAGAATCTGCAAAGTTATTTTCTTGACTTAGTACCTTGACTTCAGTCACTTTCCCACCAACGTGATGTAGTTTATTTATGGCTTTTCTATAAATACTTTTATGATAATTGTTCTGATGCGCTCTCATCTATAGGATCTAGACTCTATGAATTTCAGTGCTGTACTAGATTGGCAGCTAGGTCTCATCATTTTACAGTTGAAATGTCTAGACGTAACCATTAGTTCTATGATAATAGTTTCTTTTCTTGCATTTCTCTCTTGTGGAACTTTCTTCCAGTTTTTTGCTTTCCATTCAAGTTTCATGTTCAAAAATTTAAATACGATTTCAATCGTTATTATCTGTTCTCTTAAATTCTTTTATTCCTGCCTCTCTTTAATAATATTCTTATATTCTTTTACACTCAGTAACCCCATGTATGTTGCCTTGCTTGGGGTAAAATGATAAAAAAATAATGCTACTGGAGCACTAGCACTTCTAAACATAATGTCTATTTACCACTAACCATATTCCACATATCGCCAGATATATTGGTAGAACCAAATAAAATGCACAATTTACTGTTTTGTAAGGGACTAAAAATAAACATTTATTTATAATATTTCTGACTTAATTCCTCTGATGTAATGTAGTTCACTGCACCATGGCTGGTGCAAGGTTGTTTGGGAGTATTATGTGCAGGCTCTGCACTAGGCGTTAAGATTCTTCTATTCTGTTTGATTTTCTGCCCAAATTTCCAACTGCTTAGGGTTAAACGCACTGAGTTCCAAGTCTTTGAAGAATGTCCATCTCAATGTCAACTTCAATCATCCTCTCTTCCTTCATCCATGCTTTGGCTTCCAAAAGAAAGCCATATTTGCATTTCTCTCTGAGGCCATCTAAAGTCGACAAATCAGAATCAGTTGTTAGCAATGATATAGCTTAGGGGTTTTGAACAACTGCTTCAATATTCTTCATCATTCATAATCTTGTTCTGTTATGTGTTATTTAAAATCCTCTATAGGTAGCACAGTTGGAAGATATTAAATTTTCTCTCTAATTTTGCTGTTATCTCATACATTTCATTACAGCTTCGAGTAGGACAGACTGACACTCTTTAATATTTACAGTATTCAGATTCTAAAGAATTTTTCAAAAGTACATATTTTGGGGAGAAAAACTGTATTTGTCAGTGTATATAATGTGCATTTTACAATGGTATTTTTTTTAACAACTTCATATTACAACTAATCTCAATCCTCAAGCTGAGCCTTTCTGGTTTGACCACACACACACACACACACACATATATATATATATATATATATATATATATATATATATATATACCCTCAATCCAAGTCGCCGCTATCCATTACTTCACCGTGCCTCCTCAAATTCAAATTCCAGTCGAATCCATTACATTCACTTACGTGCTAATACCCTTGGGAAAGGTGTGAATCCTCTTCTTCTCCCTCCAGCTATGGGTAAATAGCAGGACAGACTGGGTTCTATAGCCTTGATGGCAACTGGTCTAGGAGAAGGACAACTCTGAATTCAAAACCTGCAAAGGTTCGTTTGGGAACCTTGTGGCACTTAGTGCACCAGGTCTTTGTAATCAGCCCTTCAAAAAGTGTGGATGGTCCTGCACGAGGCCTTCACCACTATAATCAAATCTCATGTGTCGGGCTGTCGGTTTCCTGGAAACTGATCTGCTTGACCCTCATATGTTGAATTCGATGGGAGAGTCGAGTAGAGTATATATATATATATATATACATATATATATTTATGATATCAGTAAATTGGATAATTGGGCTTGGAATCAGAAAGGGTTGAAATTCCTGGGACTCATAATGAAGAAAGTGGGTACGGAGAATTTGATACTCACAAGATATATTGAAGGCAGGTAGGGAAACAGTGAGTAAGATACCTAACAAATTTGTGTAAATTGATGGTAGAACATGTATTGAGAAGAGGACAAACATTGTTTTTGAGGCTAGGAAGTTATGGAGAGCCACGATCACCTACCTCCTGAAAGGAGACAGCACAAGAAGAAATAAGATCTATTTATGCATGTTATCAAGTGTGGATGCTAGTATGTGTGGGTAAATATTAGTCAGCTGAAATCAACATTTTGGGCTAGTAAATATTTACAGACTTCTGGAACATTTTGATACTAATATCAATATGTTTCAAAGGGGGTTCAAAAGCATTATATACTGTAATTGCATAGATAGGTGGGTAGTTTACCAATATTACACAATATTATGCTATATTGTCAGGTTTAATTGTGCAGTTATGTGCCATCAATCATGTATCGAAAGATACATGACTAACGAGGCAGATTTTTTTCTACAGTACATTGCCATTTCTTTCTGTTTTGCTATACAAGGCTATAGAACCTGGTGTGTTCTGCTATTTATCCATAGCTGGAGGTAGAAGAAGAAGATTCATACCTTTCCCAAGGCTATTAACACGTAAGTGAATGTAATGGATCTGACTGGAATTTGAACTCGGCTCTGTGATTCCTCAATCTGAGCCAGTATCCATTACTCTACTGTGCCTCTATGTTGTTATAATTGTGATTTTCTAAGTGTAGCTTAGAAGTGGCACAAGACTGAAAGTATGGAGTACCCAATGAGGATTGGACTCACTATTCAGTCATAATTGATTTAGCGAGACAAGCTTGCTAACCATTACGCAACATCAAGTGCCCCTATGTGGCTGTAGTGTTTATTTTAAAAAAAGCAGGAAAAATGCAGAAAAATTTGTGAATATTTAACAAATAGATTTGAACCTGCAAAGAGAAAATAACTGTGGATGACTGTTGTTCATGTTCAATAATAATAATAATAATAATAATAATAATAAATGCCCTGATGCTACACCTGGCTTGGCTTTGGTCTTAATTAAATGAAGCTGTTAACATGTGCAGTATATCCCCAGGTAAGGACAGTCCTGACCTACAATGATTCGTATTTATGACGCAATTGTCTTTAATTTCGTTTCCATTTATGGCATTTGCCTCATACATACAACTCTCTACATAAGCATGTTCTTTACCATTTATTGGTTTCTTGTATTTTTATGTACCTTAAAACATGTACATACGTATCTTAAAACATATACATATGTACCTTAAAACATGTTTTATGTACATTAAAACATGTTTTATGTACCTTAAATCATGTGCATATGTACCTTAAAACATCTACATATGTATCTAGAAACATGCATAAAACATGTACATATGTGTATACCTATTGAGTTTCCCTCTAAGAAATAAAGAAATGTTTTTGTTAAACTATAAGTTGGCGAATTCATGATGTTTGTTTTCCTTTCTTCCCCAGATTTGCTGCTGCTCACAATTACTGCAAAAAATGCAAGATCTTATGCTTCGTCATCTCATCTGCCAAGAGCCAATGACATCACTGGCAATAAATATACAAGCAGCTTAAAACAATTTCATTTCATTATATGCATTTATGTCCTCCATGTATCTTTTCAGTCCTACTTGGGTTAACATGTCATAGCAATCTGTTATGACCTACATTATTACTTTACTATTGCGTGCGTATTCACAGAAAATTGTAAGTATGTTCCAACTTATACAGAAAATCATGTTATGATATATTGTAGGAAAGGAACACTGTTTTAAGTTGAGGACCCCTGTATATTGTTTGTCTTGGTGAATTAAGGTGGGCTATGGTAAATATTTCATTCATTAACAGGTTTGCTTGTTCATTGCCAGACACTTAATCAGTTGGATGTCCCCTGGAGGTTGATTTAGTATGAATCTCTATTCATGAGTGAGACCAGTGGGGAAAATCACAGCCATGTGTCAAGAGTGTTGTCTTTCGTTTAAGTTTTAAGGATGAAATTGCCAAGGTGATTGAGATTCACCTCTAGATATTTGGGAACACCCTCAATCAGAGGCTGTCTGAGCAGAGTGGGTTAACTACTTGCAAAGTAAAATCCTGTCATCATCTCACATATATTTGGCTGTGAAGCATGTGTTATAATAGGTAATATTGATCTTTGTGTATTTGTACACCAATGACTCTTTGTTGATGCCTTGCTCTTTCATTCTATAATAATAATAATAATAATAATAATAATAATAATAATGTTTTCCATTTCACTGAAACACGTGCAAATATTGTCATCTCTGCTATCTTCACTTTTTCATTCATTCATTTTTCTTTCTTTCTTTCACTAAAACCAAACAATCTCTCTGATATGTCATTTTCATCTTTCCTTGTGATCAAAATGGAATAGTCTATTATTTATGATGTACTGGCAAGGCATAATGGTCATGCTAACTAAGGAAGGAACACAATTATAATATGATAAGAATAGCATGTTGATTTACATTGTTCGGAGTGTTGTTCTCATCCTTATTGTCATATTCATGTTTCAGACATTGTACAGTTCAGTCTTCTTAGGGTGATGTACATTGGAATTTGGAATTGCACATTTTATTTAGTCTACAGCAGTAGATTGTTCTAGTTCCATGTGCCATGCCTTTTCTGCCTTTTCTGCCTTTTCTTAGTTTTCAGTTAATTCCCTTTTTTTTGTTCACCTCTGCTGTGGCCATGTATTGAACTCACAAGTCTTTGGGTTCAGTCACTTTTGGATTAGTTCAAACAATGCTTTTATCCACTGGGCCATGTGTCCCCCAGGACAATCTACCCCTGTGGACAAAATAATGGGTTCGATTTGAAATTCAAACATATATCACCTGAAGAAGGCAGGAGCATCCAATGGCTGAAACATTGTGATTATGACAATAAAGATGAGGACAACAGTCCGAACAATGTAAATAGTGTAAATAGTTACAAGAGCTCCTCTCAGAAATAGAGACAGATCTGAACAATGTAAATAGTGTAAATCATCTCAGAAATATAGACAGATGTTGGCAAGCTAACTAAGTACAGCCCAAAGTTGAGATGTCTGGTCAGGACTGATTACATTGTAGATCCTTCTTTGGATTTTGTCAAGAATCTTGAGATATACAGTCAGGTCACCAAACCAGATATGGCAACTGTATTCATTGTAAGGGCAAACATGGTTAAGACTGACGATGATATTCAAGAGAATCAAAAGAGTGGCACAATTTGGCATGTTAATGCATTTGCAAAATCTAAAATAACCACATGGTATCTGTCTTACCTCTCCCCAACAGACACAAATGCACACACTTAGCTTCTGTCAGTTAATGTCAAATTTACACATGCCTAATATAATCAAGTGTGTTCCAGACTGAATTCTTTGCTTGATGGTATCAGTTTAATTCCTAATTAACATGCAGATTTTAATGTAAGGATGAGTAGAGAGAAATCCTGCTGTCATCAGTGGAGTTAGTGTTTCTGTGATGTGTCATGACATTTAAAGAGGAAAGCAAATTGCATTTCAATCAGGAGACAGGGATGTGCATTTACAATAGTTCAGCCAATTTCTCCTGCTGTAATTATAGGACGCTTTCAACAGAACCCTTCATAATTCCCACTTCTTTCCCTCCTTCTCAAGTTATTTTCTGCAACTTCTCTCTTTACATGAGTGACCTTTTACCTGCCTCTTTTCTGTCTTTGCCACCCAGCCAGAAATTTTTCTCATATTGGAGTCTCTGCAAAAAAAAAAAAACATTTACACTATTTACATTGTTTGGACTTTTGTCATTTTTATTGCCATATTCCTGGCGTTTCAGAAATTGTACACTCTGGCCTTCTTCAGTTAATTCCCCTTGATAACTCAACTATTCAAGTTTTTGTTTCATCTCCTGTTGCCAGGTATTCAAAACTCTTTGGGTCAATCAACAAACACTTTTATCAAAAAATGACTTGTGAGTTCAATACCTGGCAACAACAGAGGGAAGAAAAATTTGGAGAGTTGACAAAGGGAATTATCTGAAAGTGAGATATCCAAAGGCATGGCATGTGGAATTAGAACAATATCCCCTCCTTGTAGACTAAATAAAGGGTTTAGTTCAAAATTTCAAAAAATATCACCTGAAGAAGGCCGGAGTATGAAATGTGAATATGTATGGTAATAAATATGAGGATAACAGTTCAAAAAATGTAAATAGTTACAATACCTCATCTCAGAAATATAGACAAAAAAAAAAAAGCACTTTACAAATGCCAATAGAAGTTGGGGGTGCATGAGTCATTGCAAACCTCTCCATCAAAGTCACAAATTCTAATATTTCATGAAAGAAAATAGATTAAATCAAATTTCTCTGCATAAATGAAGCTTTGCCAATTTCTTTCGTGCACCTGCAGATTAAAGTATCAATGATTGAGAATAAGAAAGATTACATCTCCAATAACATAACAGGACTGGTGCATATCACCCTGAACTCCTTGACTGATTGCGTGCCCCAAGCAGTGCTTCATTACATTTGCTATCTTATCAACTTTTGCTTTTTTTATATATATATATGTTATAAATTCAACTAAGCAGAAATAACTATTAAAGGACAAAAAATTTTCACTGATTTTGACGTCATTCTGTGATCTTTTTTGGGGGGCCAAATCTGTGTATTTGTTTTTCCAAGTCTTGAAAATACACTATATAAAATTCACTATTTTTTATTCATAATATTGAATGTGCTAAAATATTTATCATTTTAACAAGAGAAATCACAAGTTGAAATTAAAAATTGCCACAAAACATTGTTGATTTATTTAAGATGGAATGGTCTATTGCGACATGTCTCTAATTTGTATTTAGACAATAAAATTTGTCTCTTATATGAACACAACCTTATGGAAACTGATATGCAGTATTATGGGTGAGTAGGGGCTGAATTATAGATTTGGGTGGTCTCATATATTTGAGTTATAGACTCAGTGTGGTGAACAATACTCTTGCACTGGCCCTGACATAAATTATGTAGATTTGGGAAGCAAAACAAATTTTTGTCTGCACAAATGAAGCAAATTTTTTTTTTTTAGCAGAACTGAACTTTAAAGATGTTTTATAATATTTATTTTATTGCAGAGCAGTTCAGACAAACCACAAGTTGTGAGTAGAAATGATTTTAAAAAAATGATGGTAATTATAAGGAATGGGTGTGTACAAAACTGTTGATTGATTGATTCATTCATTTTTGATGACTTATCAACCCATTGCAGGTTATTTAAAACCCAAAAATATTTTTTGATTGTAAGAATTAACTACTTAAATATTGAAATATTGGATATCTCTCACTAAAAATGGTTCATGGCCAGGAAGACCAGTTAAACAAATGAAGACATTTATAATGAACATTATGATATATGAGATTACCAACATATTCAAAATATCCTAATCAATCACTAAAAAAAACATTTACACCAACCTGGTTGATTGTTTGACATATGATGTCCAGACAAAAATAATAACTCTACTGAACTGTATTTGAGTGTGCCATTCACTACTTAAATATAACAAAAATGCTTTTGAAGCAGCTTGTGATGAGTGATGAATAGTGAATAGTTTATAACAAGGAACACAAGAGATTGTGAGGGCCATCAAGATAAAATTCCACTCCCTATACCAAAGACAGGTTCTCATCCAAAAGTGATGCTATGTATATAGTGAGATTTTGGAAGGAAGACTTCTTTTTGTATGAGTTTTTCCAGAGAATCAATTTATCCAATCAGATACTGACCCCTACCATTAAATCAATTGATTTGGTTGATTGATTTGTTTTTACACCTTTACAAGCCTTTGCAGGTTATTTAAAGCCAGAAAATATTTTTAGATTGTAAGATTTTTTTTTAAATAATGATTTAGTGATACAAGTTTTACTAATTAACCCATATATGGGGGGGAGAAGAAGTGGATTCATACCTTCCCCAAGGATATTTACTTATTGGTGAATATATTGAACCCAATAGGAATTGGAAACTCAGCTCTCTGATTAACAATTCCGAGCCATTATCCATTACACCACCTGCACATCCATGCTTAAAGCACCTTGTATTTCCAAGCAGTCACTCATCTAGGCACTGATCAGGCTTGATAGTTCTTAACCATGGTAACCATAAGTCTAAGAAACTGTTGAGATTCATAAGAATTTTTGAATGGATTTTGTTTTGTTTTCTCTCAAATTATTGATATATTTGACCTTCCTTTGGCATATTTCATTTCTAGCAGTCTTTGTAACCTAAGCAGCTTTTGTAATGAGATATTTTTATTTCCTTTCAGGAAACAATTTCTAAATTTGAGAGATGAAATTTTAGGTTCTTATCAGAAAATTGCAGGCCAAACAGAACAACAGAAGAATTTTTTAAACCCTTTTGCAACTTTTTTTTTTTAAATCTCTGTGGGTATAAAAAAAGCAATTGAAATACGAAATGATAATCAATTATTTAAAATTAGTTTTCTATGTTTATTCATTGGTGCGTAAATTGTTATTTGTAAATTTACTGATAACAAGAATGAAAACTGGTTACAAAATTAAAAATAGAAAAGAAAAATTTATAAAATTCTTAAAAGGCTAACTGATGAAAATTCATGATGCAAAACAGTTGTTTTGAAATTGTCTGATCTTTTGCACACTGGTTTTGTTTTATTTCCAGTGTATCAGGAAGTGATTAAATATTAGCGCCAAGTGATAATTTATACATAATCAATAAAATATTAATTGAACACTCATAATGATATTAATCTTTATCATACATTGACAGGAAGGCTTCTGATCAGGAGAGTGGAGTTTCTGAGGATCATGGAACTACCTCTTAAATATTTTTATCCCCAGGTCCACCCTGATTCAAGGTAAGTAGCATCTGTTAGGGTCCCAGTTGTTGGTAAATAGTAAACACCCAAACAAAAATAAAAACACTAAAAAAGTATATAAATACACTTTTATAATAAAATTATTGGCAATACATTCTTATATTAAAATTACCAGCAATACATTTTTATAGTAAAATTACTAGTAATACCTTTATTATATTACCAGTTGTACATTTTTATAGCAAAGTGACCATCAGTACATTTTATAGTAAAATTGAAGACATGGCATACATTGTCAACAAACAAACAAAAACAATTTTGCTGGCATTAATCTCATTTTTTGGATTTATAAGAGGTAAAAAATGCATAAGTAATTATAATTTAATCACCTCTTTTTTTGAATTAATTATTTTGAATTTTCCCATATTAAATAACTAAGGGGTTGATATACAATGTGACTTTATATGTATTTTTATATATATATAAATATATATATATGTTTGGTCCCAATTGTGTGTTAAATTGTGATATTTAAATGCACAGTTGTAAACAAAAAAATTTGAAAAAGACACTAAAAATTCCAGTATATAAATACACTTTTATAATAAAATTTTCATTTTTGCCTAAGAATTCATTGAGTATACATTTTAAAAAGATTGTTTAAAAAATATTTTTAGATCTTATTGAATTAAAACACCACACAAAACAAACATACATTTTTAAAATGTGGAAAAACATCTACAGGATTAATACCTTTTTTATATTACCAGTTGTACATTTTTTTAAGCTAAGGACCATCAGTAAGTCATTTTATAGTGACATTTTAGCAGCCATGAATAATTGAAGACATACATTGTCAACAAACAAACAAAAAATAATTTGTGTGATTAATCTCATTTTTTGTAAGGAGTAACAAGTTTTTAATAGTCGTTTGAGTTTATAAGATTATTTGGTAAAAAAAATGCAGCTAAGTAATTATAATTTAATCATGACATAATTCTTTATAATATTAAACACAGCTGCTGGAAGAAGTTTCAATGAATTATTTAAACTTAATACTATAGATATTTTTGGGATTTTTCCCAGTTGGGTGTGTGTGGGTCTGCTTGCCAGTGTATAGAGTGTAATGAAGAAAGCCAAGTCTCTAAATAACTGTTTAAGAGATTTTATTCATGGTTAAAAAGAGAGTGCAAAATAGTTGTATTTTATGGGAAAAAAGGTTGGGTTTTCCAGTTAGCAGATTTCTTCATTTGAGTAGACATTTACATAGAGTGAGATTTCTCCATTTGTTCCCATGAGGAACAAGAAATCAAACTAGGACTGGTATGTGTCTTTTGCAGCAAATGTCTTGAGTAGTTTTTCCTTTGGGAGAGTGTCTTGAAGGGAAATTTCTATGTTTGTTTCCACGAGGGATGAAAAATCTGTGTCAATCTGTCAGGACAGGCCACGTGTCTTCTGCTACAATAGCTAACAAGTGAGATAGTTATTATAAGTAATGGCTGCTGCCTGAGTATGACTGTCTGATAGGGTGGTTAGTCAATCCTTATTGCAGACGTTGGCTCAGGCACATTTGTATTTGTTCAACATCCACAGTGCCCAGTGGTTTATATTGCAATTATTCTGAGTGGACTGTAGTCACAGTTTTTGGGAAAAGAGTGCATTATCTGGCATGATTAAATGTCTGAACAAGGCCAGTATACTCAAATCCTCAAATTTGTCACTTCATCTCCAATCCAATTTCCACACTCTTGCTTTACCCGTCCTCTTCTGTTACATTTCCTGTTTCTGTGTGCATCAATAAACAAATAATGTGTTAGGAAATTAATTAGCCTCTGTTGCCTGACAAAACCTCAAGGGTTAAAACCATGGTAGCATAAGTGGATGATCTTTCTAGTTTTAAACATTCAAAAGCTCTGCACATTTGATTTTTCTGAATTGTGCATCAAGTACACTTTGATATAACCATTTCCTGGTCTGATTTAACTCTGACTAACAACTGTTCAAACATTATATATATATATATATATATATATATATATATATATATATATATATATAATATTTACATTAATTGCACATTAATTGCACAACTCCAAGTTTCAAGCAGAAGAAATTTTCAAATGCTCTAATTATTATATTTATTTTTATTTATATTTTGGGTTGACAGTGTTTGTTTTTAATTTTCTGGTTCATGCAAAATATATTATTGTTGGGGTGGAATATTATTAGAGCTAAAATATTTAAATGAAGTGTGGTTTATTTATGAATTTGAATTTAAGCCCAGATTAATGTTTAAGATTTGAAAATAAGGTTGTAAATAAGAAATATAAATTCTAAATTAGAGAGACACTTTTATATTATTTATTTTGATTTATCACAGCAAACTTTGTTGTTGATATAATTAGTTTTAGTTAGTTTAGTAATGTTATTATTAATTACCATCTTGAGTTTTTGAAAAAATAGAATTGCCTCCTTTTGATTTCTGAACGCCTCTGTTTTTTGTTTACTTGTGTTTTCAAAATCAGCATCTTTCTGATTTAGAATTTTTCAAAACAATGTCTAGAAAATTTGCTACAACAGAATAGACCTATGGTAGAAAGTTTTATTTTCCCATTAAATTTCCCCCATTATGGGTATTATTATATAACACTGTAGTTCATGGATGGAAGAGAATGGCTGAAAAGAAAAGGAAGGACAAACATGATTGTTCTCAGAGAGACATTTATATCACTATGACATAAACAAAATTATATATATACATATATACACGTGTCTCATGCAGAGAATAATATATGATATCTATACAACTAGCAAAGTGTAAGGAGAAACGAAAAGGAAAGGTCTTACATATAGTATGGAAATTCTTCTGTGCTTTCGAAGGAGCCATGTTTAGGACTACAGATTCAAACGGGTCAGATTCATCTATGTCCCAGGCGAGGACATATTCCATGAAGGGGAAACGGCGAGTCTTGAGTTTCCCCAAAATGAGGACTGCGATCCAGAGTTTCTTTCTATATCTGGGAAAGATATATTCCCAAAGGGAAACAGAGTCCAGAACTTTGTAGGACGAATGAACACGTGTCATGACACCAATAAGCTTCTTTATGTGCCGTATCCCTACAGAACGTAAGCGATCATGACTATCCACTTGTCCATATCCCTTGTAGTTCTCAATATGTTTTGTTCTTTTTCTACTTCTCCCAAACCTTGTCCTGCCATCCACTTGCTTAAACCTGCTAGGTATGTTATGCGTTGTTTTCTCTTGTCTCGATTTCCCTCTATCCACACTGTGAGTATTAGATTCTCCAAGCCCTTCTTTCTCATTACGTGTAATTTCAGCTCCCTCTTCTTGATGTGAGCAACAATGAGGTTTTGGGGATGATGCAAACAAAAAGGAAAATCGTACTTCGAGTTTCCTTTTTGTTTGTATCCTCATCGTTACTTACATATTCGATTCATGGTATCCTCAGTATCCTTCTGTAGAATTACACCTCTGCTGCCTTGAGTCTCTTGTTCATCTTTGAGGAGATCGTAAAGGTGGACAGATATCACGTAGCAGTTCAGTAGTCTTTTCTTTGTTACCAATGAAACCCTCCTGACTCGTAATACTCTGCCTAGCTTTTTGAATGTGTCTTTGGCCATACCAATGCGTCTTCAGATCTCAGCCTCTGTCAAAACACTTTCCAGATATTTAAATTTCCACACCTGCTTAATTTTAGTGTCCCCAACCTGTAAATCGTATTTCGGGCTCATCCTTTTACTGATGACCATGCATTCTGTTTTGTAGTTTATGCTTAGCCTCTTCTTCTCACTCTCCTTCGCTACCTTCTGTAGGAGGTTTTGTAATCTCTTTTCCGTGTCTGCTATCAGTACTGTGTCATCTGCGTATCTTAAGATTATGGCCATAATTGCTTCGCTGTATAGGTTAAATAAGTCCAGTGATAAGACACATTCTTGACATACGCCCCTTTCTATCTTTGTATATCTGCTGAACTCATTCTCTATCCGCATGCAGTCCGTTTGCTGCCAGTATAGTTTCTTGATTATTTTAATATCTTTCCTAAATATATCAAGGTTACGGAGCAGTTTCAACAGATCTTTGTGGTGTACTTTGTCGAACGCCTTTGCGTAGTCTATAAAATATAGTCACATGCCCTTCTACATTTGTATTGCTCTTTCTGATGACATTCTGAGCATGAATATCATGTTTCTTGTTCCGGTGTCTTTAATGAATCCACACTGTTCTCGTCCAATCTTTGGCCTGATTCAGCTTCACGCTCTATTCATCATGATGAGTTTTGCTATGTGGCTCATTAGGCTAACTGTTCAGTGGCGCTCACATTCGTTTATGCCTAGTTTCTTAGGCAGTCCTATGAAAATAAATCTGCTTAGATTTTCCGATATATCCCCACTGTTGTAGATTTCATTTATTATTTCTGTAATCTTGTCTATGCCAAAATCATCCGAGGCTGTCAGCATTTCTATTACAATTCCGTCTGGCACTGTTGCCTTGTTTTTTATTCAATTTCGCCAGTGAACCTTCTATTTTGGTTTTTAGAATTTCAGTCCCGTCAGTAGTTCTGTGTATTGCTGGTTGTTCTCTTTCGTTGTGGAAGAATTCTCCAATATATTCATTCCAGTGCTGAAGAATTTTTCCTTCTTTAATATGAGTGTTCCAACCTTTGATTTTATGCAGCCTGTTGCCTAACATGTCTTCTGTTCTGTTAGTTCCCTTGTTTATGCATATTTCCTTTGTTGGTGGTACTTAATAATCTCTCTATTTCTGCGCATTTTTTTCTTTAGCCACTCTACTTTAGCCTGCCTGCATTTGATCCTTACTTCGTTGTGTAGTCTTCTGTATTCCTTTCCGTATTTCTCTCTCCTTTGCATCATTTCAAGAATCTCATCAGCTATCCATTCGTTTTTTTTTTTTTCGTCCATTCTCCTCTGGGATGATATCGTTTGCTGATGTCACTAAAGCTTCTCTTAATGCGTCCCATTTCGAGTTTCCATTTCCATTGTGTCCTTCGTATCTACTTTTCACGCTGTCCATATATTTTTCTTTCGAGTATGGGTCACTCTGGAGTTTGATGTATTGTAATTTGGGTGCTGCATTAGGCTTCTTCAGTTTGCGTAGTTTCCATCTTAGTTTACATATGACAGGACGATAATCACTTCCGCCGTCGGCTTTTGGGTAGGTTTTGCAGTGAACAATTGCATTCATGAATCTTTTGTTGATAGTTATGTAGTCAATTTGGTTTTTAGTTTTTCCTCCTGGGCTCTTCCATATGGATAATTGTCTCGAATGTTCTTGGAACCGTGTGTTGGCTATTACCCGGTCATTGGTCGTGCGTCGTTGGACTCTTTCTTTCTCCACGTTCAACAGAATGGCGAATGTTTCTAGTTCCACGTGCCATGCCTTTTCTAGATATCTCAGTTTTAGTTATTTCACTTTAGTAACTCAACTCTTTAAGTTTTTGTTCCCCTCTGCTGTGGCCAGGTATTGAACTCACAATTCTTTGGTTCAAGTCACTGAATTACTTTGACCAAAGCTTTTATCCATTTTTATTTGTTTGGGATTTGTTAAAATTCTAATCATCACTTTTTGAAACAATAAAGATTGCTCGGGGAGTGAAGTGAGTATCAAATAATAACGGGGTCAAGCGAAAACTGTCCCTTTGAAACAACGTTTTTTTTTTCAGACACAAAGATTAAACTTTGCCTCATCGTTTACATATGAACATTTTAGTCCAAAATAATCTTCAGCCTTTTTTAGAGATTTTATAAAAGTTTATTTGTTTCTTGAAATTCACAAATTTAGATGTTTTTTTTTATGCCATTTACAACTGATGACCGAACGAAGTGTTCTGCGAGACAATCTAAACAAAACATTAGATTACATTATTTTTTTTATATCTTTATTGTCAGTTGCAATGTTGACAGATTTCAATAGAAATGCTTATGCATTACTTTCCCTCGTTGCAATAATAAAATCATCGTATATAAATATGAAATACTTAAGTGCTTCTCACTTGTCATGTGACAGCCAAGTTGTTCTTTTAATCGCATTTGAATGTCTTTTTTTTAACATTTAACACTTGAAAAAATGTTATGGTAAATGAAAAAGTAAAAATTACAAAAACAACAATAATAAAATTGTTTTGTTTCTACAAAGGAAAGATTCGCTGAATTATTGCTTCTGAAGGAAGATCCAAATCTTGTTGAAGGTCAGCTTTTTGAATTAAGACATTCAAGGCCATCATAAGAACTGGTAATAAAAATCTTACCTGATTAAGAGGCAGCACATTTACGACGTACTATCAAATTTGCAGTGTCTCTATGATTATTTATATTGTTCGTCGAAAGTATTTACACACTCAACAAAAAGCTTGATTTGAATGAAGGAAAAGACAGACTAGATACATTGTAACAAGTGCATTTTATAAAATCATAAAATATACCGTAAATTTTTTCAACAAAATCCTACTATTTTGCACTCTTTTTAACCAGAAGCAATTCAACCTTTGCTGCAGCAGACGATGCCTGTGCTGGTAGCTTGACTTCAGATTTCTCGTTCCTCCCGTGGAAACAGGGAAGAAATCTCTCTTCGAGACACCTGCCCAAAGGAAAAGCTATACACAACACTTGATGCAGAAGACTCGTACCAGACCGAGCAGTTTCCCACTCAGATTTCTCATTCCTCCAGTGAAATCTCTCTCTACAAAACATGCATTTCAGAACTTTGTTAACTTCCACCCCCCGCCGAAAAATACTACTATTTTGCACTCTTTTTAACCAGAAGCAACTCAACCCTTGCTGCAGCAGACGAGGCCTGTCCTGGTAGCTTGACTTCAGATTTCTCGTTCCTCCCGTGGAAACAGGGAAGAAATCTACCTTTGAGACACCCGCCCAAAGGAAAAACGACACACTATCCTTGCCGCAGAAGTCTCGTACCTGTCCTAACAGTTTCACACTCAGATTTCTCGATCCTCCAGTGAAATCTCTCGCTATAAAACATGTATTTCAGAACTTTGTTAGCTGTGAAACCCCATTCCCGCAAAATACTACTATTTTGCACTCTTTTTAACCAGAAATAAAAACTGTTGAACAGTTGTTTTGAGCCTTGGGCTTTGTTCATTTTAATCTCACTGCCGATCACAAACATACACATAACCGGGAAAAATTCCTACACAGACTGGAACCTACATGACGAAACTGTAAATGATAATGATTATAATGATCTCTTTGTATCAGATGATGATGATCTTAGTCATTTTGAACGGTTTTAATTATGTATGTGGGTGTCTTATGTCTTTTATTCTGTAATGAGAAATAAAGATTTTATGGCATTTTAAATGTTTTGTTGCTTAACACTGCAAAAAATACCGTATGGCGTATAATGTATGTTATTGAAAAATAAAGTTTGCAAGTTATATTGTTGTTATTTACCCCCGCAATGATAATGAATTTTAATGTGAAATATAGATTTATGTTATCCTAAATGTTGTTATTTAATACTACTATGAGAAATAATTATTGGCGTGAACGCAGACATAGCCTACAAATCAAGAACGAAAAATTTGTTTACGTTACTTGTTACTTGTACGTGTTGCTCAGTGGAACTTTCGCAAATTGTCGTGCAATCGTCTCTTGAATATTGCATTAATGTAAAATCGAGAAGTAAAAGTAGTATTATTACATTTATAACTGTAGTCCAGCATCATAATGTGAATTGTTTTAACTACAAATATTTACATCGGTAGTTACCATACCGAGGCTGTTGTTAGCCTACCGTGAATCATGGCGCAATCATACTAGCCTACTTATCTGTGCCGTTACACCACAGGGTTTAAGGTTAGGTTTTTGTAACTGTTGTATTAGACGACCCTCTATTTATTGGGATGATTTTTAAAATTTAAAGGTCGCTTTATATGTGGAAATATACGCTACATACTTTCCCAGTGAGTATCCGTCGGCAAAACGTGAGTTAAAGTTGAATCGTTTAGTTTAGTAGCAAAGAAGGATTATCTTTTTACAGTAAAGTAGGTTCGTATGAAAGAAGTATTTTGTTTATGTATCAGTAGAAGTAGTAGTAGGAATTACTTATTGGTTGCTGAAGTTGACCTTGTTTTGGGCTCTTTGACATGCTTTGGTCGGATCGTGATTGTTATGGAGAGCGAACGAGAAAAATAAAACCTTCTGATTGGCTTTTTATAGTTTTTTGGGGGTTGAAAGAAGCTCTTGGGATTATGCAATATAGAGTATTTTTATGTGTCAATAAATTAAATGAAATTTCATGTGACTTATTTTCTGCTACGTCCAAACTTATTAACAGAAGCTGTCTAAAAAGATTTGGCATTAAATTAAAAAGTAGTTTTTTAATTATGTTCCTACAGCTGCATACTTCTGCATTTTTTGTTTCATAGAAAATTTTATGACCAATTTTCAACATATTTTTAATTCTTTTGTGTGTGCGTACGCGCGCGTGTGTATGAGTATGTGTGTGTGATATTTGTACAAATCATTCTAATAAATCTTTATCCAGTGACCAGCAGGTCATCTCTTGATCGATTGCCAGGTTATATTAATCAATTCGTCGATCGAGTCTTGGCTGCACTCCGATATTCTAAAAAGCCAAATTGGCACAAACGGACTCGCATCTTGGAAAAATAAATATTTGTTTTAAAAAGCCAACCTTAATACGTAAGGATATATACTGTCAATGGCTCACAACGTTAGCTATCATTTTCTTGCTTTGTGGTTGTTATCTAGCTGTAAGGATTAGTGAAAGACAAAGAAATTGAGTGTCTGCTCAAGCACAGGTATCTACTAACTAAATATTACGTTTATAATAATAATAATAATTAGCGGGAGAAAAGGAATGTTCTATTCAATAATTCTTAGCTAGCATTAGTTGGCTAAATTAACAGTGAAATGGAATGGTATGAAGAGACAAGAGGACCCCAAGTTAACGTGTGCAATGCGATATTTACATACACATATGCAAATATGCTTTTCATCTTCGCTGCCTGACACGTATTTTGAGTATCAGTTGGTCTGAGACCGAGTCACCAATGCCATAGTCCTCACCCGAGCATAGTTACCCAATCTATACGTACTTCTCCAACAGCACCGGCGCTGGTTTGGGCATATACAATGTATGCTAAATTGGAGGATTCCGAAGGTCCTTTTGTAGGGGGAACTGGCCAACGGAAAGAGGGCATGAGGTCGGCCTCATTTTCGCTTCAAGGTCATTTGCAAAAGGGACATGAAGACGATGGACATTAATACCGAGTGGTGGGAAGACGTCACCAACGACCGTTCACGCTGGAGACGCGATTTACACCGAGTGTTTGAGCGAAAAGAGGAGAAAGGGAAAAAAAAACAACACAGCGACATCGGAGAAGATCGTCTTCACATGAATTCGTTACATTCGAGACAGTCACTCTCGTGTGGACCTGTACAGCCATAACAGATTCTGTGCCGCCATTAGCAGCTGAGGCATAACTCTTTAGGCGCAGATCCTTGGTATCTGTCAACCAATGAATGCCACATATATATACAAATATGAGTCAGTCATAGTAGTGGTATTAAAATTCTAAATTGAGCATGCTGCAAAATATTGATTATAAGAATCAAGGGCAAATGCTGACAAAAACGAAAAAAAAAGCCTCTTACTTGAATGTTAACGTTTCCACTAGAGATAGCCATTTTGAACCGGTATTTCTCACGGTGAGTTATAAAGGAAGATATGTTTGTCTGGTTTGCAGTTTACTCGGGAATTTGATTGTAGGAATTTTTCTACGTAGATTTAAGACTATCTAGATCCTGCAATTCCAGTAAAACCTTTTTATGACAAAGATAACCATTTTTGCAAGAAAATTGGGTATTACTTACCCTTACCTAGTTCAACTACTCCCAGTCTCAGCGCACATAGAATACAGATTTGTGGAGTCCCATGTGGAAAATTGTGGAATCATGTCTTTCGCAAAAAGAAATTATTGCACCCAAGGTCTCTCAAAAACATCTTCAGACATTTGGAATATCCCCAGAATTAGTTGATAGTTTGGTTTGATTTGTTTTACTGCGTATCGACCCATTGGGTTATTTAATGTCGACCAGTTCATAGAACTTGTCAAGCAATAAAATGGAAGCTTGCTGCACATGTGTCAACTGATACTCTCCCATCAAAGGGTTGACTTTTTTTTTCATACTGATTTGAAATACGTAATGAGGCATCTGATAGTGACCGCCAAAAAAGTTATTTTCTGTCTTTGATAAATAGAAAGGATGCTAGGTGAAGTGTGTGAGGTCGCAACAAATTCTAACACTTTCGCCCCGGCCCCTCAAACTTCGGCGTCTTACTCCCAGGGTTGAGGTGTCTACTCAGTCCTAACCGAACTTAAGGGAGTGGCCATAGGTCCCCTAAGTATCCGTAGATTATTCGACCGGTCCGCTGGTTTAATCCTGCTTCCTGCCCACATTGTGATTTGTTTGATCCAGAAAGTAGAAGTGACGCTCTTCCACTCACGGTCGACTGAAGATGTAGACACGGCCGGGGAGTCTGCGCCAAGAAATTTAGAATGCAGCAAAAAAAAAAAAAAAAAATCAATATCTGCAGAAAGCCGGACAAACAACGATTCATTGGTTGAATTGTTAATGTCTTTTATATAGCAGAAAAGAATAGTAGAGAAGAGAAAAGGGTCACAGAAAAGAAAAAGAAAAAACTCATACACTGGATTCTAGACACAGAGAGAGAGAGAGAGAGTGTGTGTGTCTGTGATTATCTTGTTGTTAAATCATCTCAGAACGATATATGACTCTTGCGATGGAGGGATAAAGATTTCTGTGCGGGGCTTAAAGTTATAGTTGCGTTCCTCCTCCCAACGCTCGTCCGGGCCAATTCTCTCTTCTCTCCTCAAGAATTTTCTCCCGTCTGGCTTTTTCCGCATAACTACACGTTTATATAGATAAACCCGGCCGGTTATAACTGTCCCTCGTCCTTAATATTTCGCACGCGATTATCACGGGGTTCTGGCTGCTTCAACCAAAATCATGTGAATTCCAAAGTTCCTTATAGCTTACTCAGCTCTATTTCAATTTTTAATCAATAAAAATAATTTCGACCATTTCCATTATCTGCTTATGACCCAGATTCAATGGGTACAACTTCTGCCCTAGATCAGATTTCCCCATCAGTAAAAAAAATGCTCTGATTTAATTTCGCTATTCAAATCTTCTCCAATTTCACTAAAAAAATACGTTTGTGTGTGTGTGTGTGTGTGTGTGTGTGTGTGTGTTTCACAGACTATCTCTCCGTCACAAATTTATTTTGCAGAGGACTTGTAGGAAATTCGGTCATTCAGAGTTTTTTTTTTTTTTACATTAAAAATCTTAACGTCCAAATACCGAACACTAATAAAAAAGAAAGAAATTAATTTACATTGTAAAATTGTACACAATTATTCATTTTAAAATTAGGAATAATGTGAATTTTTCTTTATTTGTCCAAACTACCTTTGTCTGACTGAGTTATTGATACAAGAATTTGTATGTAATCATCACAATCAATGCATAGAGGGACTCCAAAATGTACCTGAAATTATTATACTACAAAAAAAAATCTTGTATCAATAATTCAGTCAGAAAAAAGACAACTGTGGCAAATAACAAAAAATAAAAAAAAATAAAAAAATAATCACATTATTCATAAATTTCATATTAATAATTGTGTACAATTTTACAATCTATATGAAATTTCTATATAAGATTGTCAGCCAATGTATGAATTGAATTTATAAGCATGTCTTTTTTTTTTATTAGTGTTTGGAATTTGTATGTAATCATCATAATCATTGAATAGACGCGAAGACGATATGTATAATATACCTTTTTGGATTCGTTTTAACATAGGCCCTGAAATTTATCATATTGCAAAAAAAGAAAAAAATATTAACCACTATTCACCTACTTTCTTTCCTAAATTCATTACGCACCTTAGCATAAGCCTAGTTCTTCAAGCCCATTTCATTCACGGAATTAAGCTATTTTTTGACGGTATCACCTTATTTTTTATTTTTTATTTTTTTTATTCCTAACAAATTAAAACAAAATAGGCCGACTTTCAAAAGTGAAAATATTGTGCTGTCTCTCCCAACTTTGTGGTATAATAATTACTTGTAGCTGTTGTATTTAAAAACTTACAAACACTTTTTTGATATAATAATAATAATAATAATAATAATAATAATAATATAAAAAAAGAAAGCAAAAAAAAAAATGCAACCGACCAGATACAGAAACAATGGCAAGATAAACCGCTTCATACTCTGCCCGTAGCAAACAAGCTGATGTAGACAAGCCTCGTATCCATCAGTGGCTACGTAGTGCAAGGTTAAAAGATGAGACGGAAGGTTTTATTCTTGCTGCACAGGACCAATGCTTGTTAACTAGAAATTATCAGGCACATATACTAAAATATTGTGTTAGCCCAAAATGCAGGTTCTGTGATAATTACCCAGAAACAATCGAACATCTTGTATCAGATTGCACGGTATTGACACCCACTGATTATAAAACCCGTCATGACAGAGTGGGCCAATATCTGCACTGGAAAATTTGCAACTTCTACGGGAAGGAAACTGAAAGAAAGTGGTATGAACACCACCCAGACCCGGTTACGGAGATAGGGCCTGTTACAATTTTATGGGACTACACAATACACACTGACAGAACAATCAAAGCTAACCGCCCAGAGATTAGATTTCACACACAAAAAGTGCCTCCTTATTGATATGGCAGTCCTTGCAGACTGCAATGTCTCTTTGAAGATCTTCAAAAGATATCAAAATACAAGGACCTTGAAATCAAAATCTCAAAAATTTTGCACATGGGAACATCAACAATCCCCGTTGTGGTAGGTGCCCTCGGATTGGTTGGAAAAGATTCCAGTAGACTAATTGAAGGGATCTCTGGAAGCCCATGCCTTAAAGAAATACAAAAAATTGTTCTCACGAGTACAGCCCACACCTTACGAAGGTCTTTGTCTATGTATTTTAATTATTTTTTTTTGTTGCAGTGGAAAATGTCATGATGCCATTTCTAACCTTAGGTCCTTGGGCGGGACTAGGAAAGAAATGAGTACACATCAGAAATCAAAGGAAAAAAAAAAGATAATAATAATAATAAAAACATAATATATAAAAGAAAATGTTGAGAATATGAAAGTATAGGAAATTCAATCGTCCATATATATATTAAAAATATATTAAAAATCCGAACGTTCGAATTCCAAACAATAGGAAAATAAAAATAAAGGAAACATGTTAAATAAATTATTTGTGTTTAAAAACATATGTACTTGAATTCAAAAGAGCCAACAAGAAGTAAAAGTAGTTTTTAGTTTAGTTAAAGTCTTTGGGTATTTGGTCCATAAAAAATCTATAGTTTAGAAAAGATTTTGATCGTCAGCGAAGATTCACTGACCGTCCTTGCTGTTGTTGTTTTTCTTTAAAAATCGCCAACATATGTTTTTTCAGCACGCACTGGGGTGGGTGGATGGTTTAAAAAAATCTATGTAGCCACGTTTTCTCTTGTGTTTAGGCGGCTTGGAGACAGTTCACATCTCTGCTCCTGAAAGTCGAAATCTGTGAGATTTTATACGAAATTTATCCCGAAAGTAGGCGCGAGAAAATAGGGTTTCTGTTATCTCTGATTGGTCAAATTAAATATTTCACACGGTGATGTTAATTTCTAACCAATAGGCACTGATTTAAACGGTGTGTATTGTATTGTTGAATCTTCTTGGTATGTTTCTAACGTAAATGTTATCTGTTATTGGATAGAAAATAAAGGTTAGGTGTTTTTAAATATGGTATGTAATTGTGTTCGAAATAGGGTTTATTTCCTACAGGCACAGCCCTAGTTAGGTTAAATATCCGGACACTTTTCCGACAGGCCTCGCAAGAATAAAACCAGAAACAAAGATGGATAAAGTTGGAATTTCCTTTTATTTCCGACAGATTCACACGGGAAAGAAAAATTGAATTGATTTTATGCAGTTTTGCTGCTTACAAATCTGTTGGACTGAAAGTGTAAATGAAAAATAAAGGTGAAGGATTGATAAAAAAAAAAAAATTCTGGCTTCATTTTTGCCGCATTTGTAACGAAAATAGAACAAAGAACGTTATCATTATTAAATATTAATTTATTTGTGTGTGTGTGTGTGTGTGTGTGTGTGTGTGTGTGTGTGTGAACGTGTGTGAACGAGAAAGAAAGAAAAAAAAAAAAAATAAAAGAAAACCGCCTTTTAAACGCAGCGTTGTGGTTGATTTTATCCTCAACAAACTTTTTTTTAACGAAGTATTGGTGTCAGGTGGGGACGCGGCCGACAGCTGTAAATTACAACTAACTCCCGGGGGTCACGTGATAACCTAGGTTCTTTCAAACGTCTCTCAAAAGAACCTCTCGCCGCTATTTTGTTTCTTTCTTTATTTTTTTTTTTTTGTTAGTCTCCTTTGTTAAATATTTACAACTTCTGTTTTACCCTCCTCCTTCTTATTCCCTACCCCGTCCTTATTCCCTACCCCGTCCTTATTCCCGATAGTGCTCGCAACTTTTCTTTGTATTCAGCTACAACTGATCGAATGAAACACTCATCCAGCACTTTACCAAACAAACGACTGATTTGGCCAACATTACCCCATTGACTTCTGATAGAAATAGTAATAGAAAATCAATTGAAATTATTTACTAAAAATACAATATTAGATAATAATAGGAATTATGTTTGTACAAGTCCACTTTAACTACAAAGTGAAGGGATAACTGTTACCACAAACTCTTTAAATTGGCAATCTAAGGACCAGACCACTGCCGGACTACAGAAAATGCCGATTGACAGAAATCACCCCTAAAACATCTATAAAAGTTTACAATCTTGTTAGCGCATTCCACATACATATTGCTGTGTTACCGAAAGTAAAACTAAGCTTACAGGAAATAAAACAATTATGAATGCACCCAAAGAAGATTTTTATTGTTTTATACAATCTCCTTCTATGTGCTATGTCCCTTCAGAACGTTGGCGATCGTGGATCTCCACAATTTCCTGTCCTTTGTAGCTTTTGAAAAAATTATGTTTGTGTTATCTTTCCTAAACCTTACCAAACTTTCTAGGTAGGTTATGCATTGTTCGTCTCTGTCTCTCATGCTTTCAATATGTCCTGTGAGTATCAAATTTTCTAAACCCTTTTTCTTCATTATGTGCCCTAGAAATTCCAACTATCTCTTCCTGATGTAAAGTATAAGAATGAAAAAGCCTAAAACAAACAAATAATAATATTGACGTCGTCCTTGTCAGAACTCGTTGCCGAGTATTCGGCTGCTCATTAACATTTCCTTCTGTGTGAAATGCGTCCTATGTTGAATCTGAAGAGACGTCTGCAGCCACCTCATGGTAGGTTAAGAGGGTTCAGAGGGTGGAGAACTCTGTATTTTCATTCGGCTCTTTTCCTTTCTTCTGCTGATTTCCAAGGTTGTTTGTTTCAGCTGCCCATCGCCATTTCTTGAACATACCATAAGATTACTTTCTTGAACATACCATAAGATTACTGTCTTACTTTCCAACTATCTCTTCCTGATGCAAAGTATAAGAATAAAAAAGCATAAAACAAACAAATAATAATATTGACGTCGTCGTTGGCAGAACTCGTTGCCGAGTATTCAGCTGCTCATTAACATTTCCTTCTGTGTAAAATAAGTCCTATGTTGGATCTGAAGAGACGTCTGCAGCTACCACATGGCAGGTTAAGTGGAATCAGGGGATGGAGAGCTCTAGATTTTCTTTGGCCTCTTTTCCTTTCTTCTGGTGATTTCGAAGGATGTTTTTTTTGTCGACTGCTCTTCTCCAATTAGTTTTTTCTGCAGCTTTCGTCTCCCACTCTTCACTCTTCCATAATATTTATTATTTTAAAAAGTGTTTATTAGTATTGTAATAAAACCTAAGCATATATGTGAACAGTATTTAGTATTTTTGTTGTATATTCTCAAGAACAAAAAAATGTATAAATTCATTTTCATCGCGTTTAGGTTTTAGTCCAATTTTAATCATCGAAGAGTGAAGGTAGTTAAAAAAACGTGGTGTCACGGGAAAAAAACCGTCCTTTTGACAAACCATTTTATTGCAGGCACGTTTATCCATGTTTGCCAAAATTTCCTTTACAAAAATAATTTAGATCAAATTGTAGCATTACTCTGCACAAATTCTTAGCAAAGTTACTATTTAATGAATAATCTTCCATTGTATCAGATGTACTGATAAATAGTTGTGGAATTGATGTTGATGAACCAGTTGCGTCAGAAGTCTAGCACATTAGCTGTATTCTGCACTGTTTATACTGATCCTGATGATAGATATGATTCCATACTTGTTTGTTTAAGTGTTTCGTGTGCTCTTGCTGATAAACAATTATAAGAATTTGTTCTTAGTTCATGAAAACAAACAATCTTTGTTAGTTCAAACACAATTTACTCTCAAATTGACTTTCCTTATATGTCATAACATCGAAGCTTTACGCGGTAATTGTGTTGTTATATAAATTTATGGTTTTATTTTAATAAAATGAATTGATGGTCTATACACGTTCACAGATATTTTTAGCTTAAAGATTGTTCTGAATCGTTACAAATTGAAGGGAGCGGTCCGATAATATCAGTATGAACAGTTTGAAATGTATTGATAGCAGTCCAAAATTAGAAGGTTAGGTATGTTTTTTTTTTAATTTTGTGGTTGTTGATAAAATAATTTTAGATATTATTTATAGATGATCAAATATCATAATGAGACAATGAACGAAAGCTATCAAAAAGGTGAAAAATCCGACATTAGGTGTATTGTGCACTAATAATTGATAATGCTAACAGCTGAGATATATGAGAAATAATTATCATCTTTATTGTTGTATGTGCTCTCTGTTAAACTATTACTTTGTGCGTGATAAGCAGTTGTTCTCAATTTACGAAAGCCAACAATTTCTGATACTTCCAAGAACAACTCACAAATTCACTCCTTATTTGTCAAAATCTTATAATCCATGTATTCACAAAAGCTTCGGCAATTGATTGTGTTTTAATATAAGTTTATGCTTGAGTTTCAATCCAAGGAGTTGGATGATAGATACACTTTTCAAATATTTTAGGCGTATAAATATAGATCTGAGTCGTTAGAGACTGAAGGGAATTATCCGATTATATCTATGTGGAGTTAATTCAAAATTTTGAATGGAGGACTTTGCATGTTCATTAATTTTTTTTTTTTTTGCTGTTGTTCCATACACAACTCATATATTCATTCATCTTTGGCCAAAATTATTTAGATTTAACTATCTTTATAGATGATCTAGTACAAGAATGAGACATTGAATGAAGGCTATCAAAAATAGACTTATGCAATGTATAACTTCTCAAGGTCAATAAAAGATGTAATTTCATAATGTTTGCCTTCTGGCAAATGACAGATATCCACAAGTGAATTGTGATATAAAAATGGCTACTGCATTTTGAATATCGTCGTTACTTGCTTTATCAGAAATTTATTGGTTTAAAATTTGAAAATCCTGTGTCATCCTCTTAGAAAATAAACCAATAGCAATGGGTATCACATCTATTGCATGGTGCGATGATTTGCCAGAAGTAAACTGTCTACTGTCATAGATCAACGGAATTCAGATTACGGTAGAACTTGGGCAGTTACATTATTTTGTTGTTGCACAGGATTATTGAAATCCAGTGTTTATTTCTAATCTTTTGAAGAGTCGGGAAATAAGCTAGAATGTTCAGACAGTGTTAGTGCAATTTTTGTATAATGGGGGATCAGTTTAAAGCAAAAACTCACGATGATCAAAAATCTGTGTAAATTCTTAGAATCTTTTAGTTATGGAAAATAATTCAATTCATTAACTATTTTATCAGTCCTTCTGCCTCCCGTGATTAACATAAGAAATATAAGAAACCTGTGGAGTGTCATGATCGTCTACATTTTGAAGGGACATGATGTTAAAAGACAAGACCATTTTATCAATGGGTAAAAGACCTGAACTGACATAACAAAAAATGCTAAATTACCAACGTAAAAATTATATAGTGACAAAGAAATTTTCAAACTGTTTTCATCTCTAAGATTTTAAACATTAAAAATGATTTCTTGTATTTTGCTGTTTTATCGTCACCAAACAAATGGACATTGTCTATAATCCACAAATACACAGTCGTGATTAGCAATTATTTTGTTCATAATGCGTTGAAATGTTGCTGCTGACCTTTTTAATCCAAAAGTCATGTAATTATATTCAGTCTGAAATGTGTTGTTAGTGTTATTTTAGGACAATCATCAGAATGTATTTTTAACTGGAGATAAGCGGAAGTTAAATCTATTTTCGAAAGCTGCGTTTGTTGGCACATTTAGAGGTAAGCGAATGGATATTTGGTATAGGATATCAATCACTTTTTGTAGTATTATTCTGAACACGGTAATTTCTGAAACAATGGTAATTACGATCAGAGTTTGAAACGAGAGAGAGAGAGAGTAAGAGAAAGAAAGAGAGTAAGAGAAAGAAAGAGAGTAAGAGAAAGAGAAAGAGAGAGTGAGAGAGAGAGTAAGAGAAAGAGAGAGAGTGAGTGAGAGAGAGAGTAAGAGAAAGAGAGAGAGTGAGATAAAGAGAGTAAGAGAGTAAGAGAGAGAGAGTAAGAGAAAGAGAGAGTAAGAGAGAGAGAGAGTAAGAGAAAGAGAGAGAGAGAGTAAGAGAGAGAGAGTGAGAGAGAGAGAGTAAGAGAAAGAGAGAGAGAGAGGGAGAGAGAGGGGGGGGATTGTCCATTCACTTTCAGAAGGGGAGAAAGTCTGGAAATTCTTTCTATGTTTATCCTGTACTATAATTCATACTATTTATTACTTGTGACATTTATTTTCGTCTACTTAAAGAAAAATATGTCGGTGTACGAAAATAGATAGATATGCTTTTTAATAAATAAACGGAGCTTCTTGTCAAATATCCACTAAAAATAGTGTTTAAGTAATAAAATCTGTCAGATTAATAAATAAAACATCCATTACTTCTTTATAAATTACTTTGTTCACATCAAAATTCGAAACTGAGTAGATATGAATGTTTCGAGAGTCGGAGGAAAATTTGCGTTTCTAAGGCACTATTCAACCTTTTTCAATCGGTGACGCACCCCGTAGCTGATTTGGTATATCTAACGACGAGTTTTTCTGCTAAGGGGTACGCAGGTTCGATCCTGACGAAGAGTACCTATTTTTCTTTAATAAGATTTCTCGAATATTCAGGCCGGTAGATAAAAATAAATAAATATACTGTTTAATAAATAAACAGCCCGTTTACTCACATATGTATATTCACTAAAAATAATGTTTAAGCAATAAAATCTGTTGGATTAATAAATAAAATATTCACTACTTCTTTAGAAATTATCTTAAAATTGTTAACTGGCCAGCCAAAAAATTTATTATCATAAAAAACGATTTATTCTTATTGCAGAATAAAGCATTTGATAAAGTAGGACACAAAAACTGTCCAGGTAAGCTTGATTTATTTGGGAAATATATTAGAATAACCCAGAACTTACACGGGGAGGAAACCATCTACCTGGGAATAGAAAATGAATTAAGTAAATACAAAAAAAAAAAAAAAAAAAATAGAAAGGAGAGTAACACAAGGATGTATCTTATCACAACGAGGCGAACTAGAAGTCCTATCAGGATTTATTATTGGCGGACACAATCTTAACAACAAAACATATGTAGATGACACTATGTTGATACAGACATAGAAAGGAAACTACAAAAACTATTACAGAAGGTAAGAAAGCGAGAAGAAAGAAGGAAACATTAAATTTCTATGAAGATCGGATAGATGGTTATCAGCAAAAAGAAGAGGTCAAGATTCGAACCATTATACGGAAATCAGGTACAAACATTTAAATATTTTAGTAGTGCTTTAACAGAACGGAAAACTCAGTACAAAATTCAAAGGTGCATTGGAATAGAGAAAGGTGCCTTCCAAAAGCTAAGCAAAGTATTAAGAAACGGAATATTCATTAGAAACAAAGAAAAGAATTGTGAACTGTTATGTAATATCTCTCTTCCTAAATGGCAGTGAATACTGAACAATTTCCTCACAGATAATAAAGAAAATGAGAGGCAACAGAAATGTGGTTCCATAGAAGGATACCGTGGATTCCATCGACTGAGCATAGTCATAAAGTGGAAGTTTTATGAAAAATGTAAACAAAAATACTTAGAATAAGAAATGGAAATTATAATTACGAGAGAACATAATGAGGAGTTAGAGAATTTGACACTCACATAAAATATTAAAGGCAATTTAATCCAGCCATTTCTATCAAATTGGGAAAAGAAGTTCGTCCTGAACGGGCTCTCTTCCGGTTTCTTTGATACGAACACTGGTGTTCCCCAAGGCTCTATCTTGGGTCCTATACCGTTTCTGATCTTCATCCAATGATTTTCCTGATGTCATCAGTTCTCAAGTAGGAATCTATGCAGACGACACTACCATTTAATCTTGTCTCAATATTAAATCCGGCATTACTGACAAAGTTAACCTGGCCGTTGGTCTTGAAAATGACCTCCAATCAGCGGTTGATTAGGGCAAGATATGGTTTGTAAATTTTAATGCCTCCAAAACGAAACTGCTCTCATTTAACCACCATAGAGAAACTTCCCTGCCCCCTATCAACCTTCTTGGCATCACGTTTTTAACTGACCTGAGGTGGAACAACTACATTGAATCAATAGCTGCATCTACCGCGAGGAAAATTGGTTCACTGTGCCGTGCCAGAAGGTTTTTCTCGTTTGAGTCCATACTACACATTTCCAAATCTACCATTCGCCTATATTTGGTCTGGCGCCGCCGCTGTTTATGTCGAGGGTCTCGACAAAAGCCAAAGACGGATTTGCAATGTGACTTGGCACCTCGATTCCAGTCACTTTCTCACAGACGTGATGTGGCTTCCCTCTGTCTTTTCTACAAATATTTTCATGGCGTTTGCTCTGACGAGTTATTTTCCCTGGTGCCCCGACGGCATAAATTTAAGCGTGCTACTAGGTTGGCATCTAGGTCCCACCATTTTACTCTTAAAACAGTTAAATGTAACCGCCTATTCTACTTCAACAGGTTCTTCACTCGCACTTCCCGATAATGGAAGTCCCTTCCTCTTACTTGCTTCCCCGATAACTACAATCTTCAAAAATTTAAATGTAACATCAATCGTCGTCATCTGATGCCTTGATCCCTGTTCTTCTCTTTATCCTTTCCTCAACTTCCTACGTACCCATTTTTTTTCTCTTACCTTCACTCTCTATAACCCCTTGCGCACTAGTGGCACTCTCGCCTTGTTTGGGGTGAAATGATTAAAAATAGAAACAGAGAAGAGCAGTGAATACCTTATCTAACGAGCTTCTGCAATTGGTTGGCAGAACGGGAAATGAGAGAGATAAAAGAAAGACAAATCTTATTAAGGACAGGTAAGCCATTATTGTCTACGTCCTAAAGGGTCAAGGCACATAGAAGAAGCAGAAGAAGCATAAGTAAATGGATGACGGAACAGGGTTTAAGACAGATAACAAAAAGACAAAATTTACTAAAAGAAAAGACAGGAAATTATGGAGAGCCATGATCGCCTACGTCCTTGGACTCGGCACAAGAAGGATTCACTTCAGTGCAACAGCTAATAAGAACAAATGCCGCTAATTGCAAAAGAGAAAAGCTTTTAGCTTTCACAACAGACATCAACATGATCACGCATCGAATCCTATAACTGAATTATGGCAATTTATAGATAATATGATAAGATAATTATTATATGATCATTATATTATATATTAATGAATCAAAGTACATATATTATATGGTATAATATCATAATTATTATATGATTATTATATAATATCAATGCTTATATGTTATGGAGTGGTTTCACAGTGGAGGCTTTTATTTGTATTAAGTCGGTCCTAAAATAGGTTCGACGTACAATAACTTCATATAATAGGTAATGACGCAGAGAAATCTAGTTGTGGTCGCTGATACTTTAGTATCCGACTAACGGTCGTCCGGCATCGACTGACTGACCGATCCACTGAGCGACTCCTACTATTCCTACTTATTATAGGTGGGAGAGTCTATTAACAATAGAATAGGTGTGTTCCACTATAACACTATAAAGTGAAACATCATCTTAAAGAACCTTTTTTTGACATGACTGATGCTAACCTCCAGGAGAGCAACTCGTTGCTCCTTTGTGGTCTCATATTTTCAGTTGACATGAAATGCAACGATTATATATATTATACTTTTCACATTGCCCTAACGTAGCTTCCTGTATCTTGTCTATGAATCTTCCTGGAATTGTTCTGATGACTAACCCCCTATCTCAACATTATGAATTTAAGCGCAGTTCTAGATTAGCCGTGAGGTATCAGTTTCACGGTGGAAATTGCTAGTTGTAACCGTAAGTTCTATGCTAATAGTTTCTTCTCTTGTACTTCTCGTTTGCGGAACTCTCTTTCAGTTTTCAATTTTCCTGTCAAATAGAATCTTCAAAAATATAAATGCAATGATAATTGTCATCGTCTGTTTTCTTAAATCTTTTATTGTCTTCTCAGACAATAATTTAGAAAAGAAAAAATGAATATTCTGTTTATTTATTTGATCCCAACATTAATGAAGACAATTGTTAATGTGGGCCTTAGCTTGAACTATTTAGTCTACTACAACTCTATACGTTTAACTCTGTGTCTAAACTCTGAAATTTTATTCCCTATTTATTTTTTCTCCTACCCCAATAGGAGTTGATAGGTTCACCTATCGTTCGGGTCACACGCCTCTCTAGTCTTTTGAACAAAAGTAGAGGTTTGTCCCTTGTTTCCTGTTTAGGATTGGGTTACCAGTTCCTTCTAATGTCTACTTCTACACTATAATTTAACGTTTCCGACTGAACTCTATTGAATTTTATTAACTAATTAAATCTTGTCTTCTTCAAGTCTAGGGTTAGCTGTTATCTTTCCTATATAACCCCAAGTACTTCTTGACCTTTCTTATGCTAATACAACACTACACACTACCACCCTCTACCTTGAGTGTTTCTTGGGCCTACAAGTGGGTGAACATTAGTAAAAATAAACAAAAAATCATTCAAACAAAAATAAAAACTGTGTTAATATTGCTCGTCTAATCCCACAAAAATATTTATAGAACACTTTAAGTAAACTCCTCATGAATACAAGGTGCGATGAATAAATTGTCATCTAAATTATACAAAAATTAAAACGACACTGACATCTCATTTTGACAGATATACAAGGTGCGATGAATAAATTGTCGTCTAAATGCCGGCAAAAAGAAAATAAAACACTGACATTTCATTTTAACAGATATATTTACCAAAATTACACAAAAATATATTGAATTACTAAACAGTAAATTTTTCATTAAATCGCCATTTGCTTCAACCACGACCTCCAGACAACTTCAGGATCTCCTACAACTGTTCTGGACGGTCTCCTTTTTATGTTGGTGAATGCTGCAATAATCAGTTCATCTTTGGCATTACAAGGAGATTTGCTGGTCTCTCGCTCAACTGCGTCCCACACAAAATAATCAAGTAGGTTGCAGTCTGGGAAGTTAGGTGGTCAGATGTAAGGGTGATGTGCAGTTCTTAAAAGAAATTGTCTGACATCTATTAGGTTCTCGTGTGTCATAGTGCAGAGTCCTGTTGTCAGCCATAGTGTCTCCTAGCAGCCACACTCTTGACTCAGGACAGCACTACCTCTTCAAGGCACTTGGTATAAACCTCCGTAGTGAGCCTGAGTCACTCACCAACAAATTCGGGAGTTCTTTTCTTATCAGAATGAGTGAATTTTCCGAGCTGCCTTAACTTCCTAATCACTATTAGACTCATCCAACTCTTTCTGAATCCTCTGTACTGTCCTCAAATTGACACCTAGACACTCTGAAATATTCGTATTGGAGCTTCCGATGTAAATGCCAAGGAGTACAGCATGCCGTTCCCAAAATTCTGGCAGAGTGAATTGCATCATGGTGCTCTTTTACTCACAGACGGTCTCCAACTAACCCGATTATATTGTGCAGTGGACAAAATCAAAAACAAACAACGCGCATGCGCGAGATTACAAATATAAAAGGACGACAATTTACCCATCGCAACCTGTATATTTTTCAACCATAAAATCCCATCAGAGTCCTGTTGCCAGACATAGGGTTTTCCTGCAGCCACCCTCTTGACTCAGGTCAGCCTAACCCTAACCTCCTCAAGTCACTTGATGTAGGCCTCCGTGTTGAGTTTGAAATTCTGTGGGAAGATGAATGGAGGCGTAACCTCGCCATTACAATTGATCACACCAAACGCCTTCGTAATCACCATTAGACTCATCCAACTCTTTCCAAATCCTCTGCTCTGTCCTCAGATTGATACCCAAATACCTTGAAATATTCGTATTGAAGCCTCCGGCGCGAATGCCAAGCAGAAGAGCAGGCCGTTTCCAAATTTCTGGCGGAGTGAATTGAGTCTTGATGCTCTTTTTCTTATAGATGGTGCCCAACTGACCCTACTGTACTGTGCAATGGACAAAATAAAAAACAAACAAGACTTATGCGCGAAATTAAAAATATAAAATGACAACAATTTACCCATCTATAGTATATAAGTTAAAAGTAGACAGATAATTATCCTATTTCAACAGCAATTCCTACATCAGCGCTACTGATCACCAACGCCATTTCTGTAACTGTCGCCATTTTCCGATTTTATTATTCTCTTAAAAGAGCATTCTTATAGTTTTATTGGCAGTATTCATAATTGCAGTTACAAACAATTGTACGCTTGATTTATGGTCCTTGCATAGATTCTTGGCAGGAGAAGAAAATATTAATTATTGTGTCATTGGATATCAGGGAGTCATAAATTGTAAAAGGATAACACTTACTATCAAGGCTGACTTTTGTCAATATTGATTATTATACATCACGAAATCGATTCTTTATTAAATATTACAAATCTTTCAGTTGATTACAAGGAAAACATTTCTGTCATCATCCTCATCATAAGGCCCAATGATATCTCAAATAGACCTGTGAGCAGCACTTGCAGTTTGTTTTTTTTCCGAAGATCTTGTGGGACGTATGAATTAGGTTGGGTAAAGAATGCAAACGTCAGTTTGATAATTCGTCGGTCTCAAATTTCTGCATTTCTGTAGCTAAATTCAACGGCCTACATCCAACTCTCACACATGTCTCCAGGAACTCGCATAGCCACCGCGACGGCCACACGCCGGTCACCGGCATCGACCTCCTAACCCTTTAGAAACTGTATGATGGTAGACGGAAGGGTTTCCCTACCCGACCGGTGAAGAGGAACCCTAACCCACCTGTGGCAAGCGGCCATTGGCCAATCGTCAGCCTCAGTGTAGGAGCTGCATCTCAGAGGTCAACGGCTTTACCAGTGGGCGGAGAAACTTCTGAGAGGGAAGGACGAGATAATCTCAACATACCCCAGTGCAAAGGGCCAGGCAAGCCATTGCACTATTTTGTCTTGAATGACGATATGACCCACAATTGCAACAGAAATAAAAGGGAGAGGTGACCACAGGGCGGCGCAAAATACGCTAACTGGATAAATGAATGAATTAATGAAATTCTTTATTTGTGAATTTGTTATTCAAATTTTCTCGGTTTTCGGCGATATCACATTGAAACATTGGTTCCCGTACGATCACCGAAGTAAAGCAAGATCGAGCCAGGTCAGTACCTACAAGGGTGACCGCTTGGAAGTACCAGATACTGCAGTCTTAGATGCACGGGTGTTGTAATGGACTTACGGCCATATCATGTTGAATCAACGGTTCCCTTATGATCAACGAAGTAAAGCAATATCGAGCCTGGTCAGTACCTACAAGGGTGATCGCCTGGAAGTACCAGATACTGCAGTCTTAGATTCACGGGTGTTGTAATGGACTTACGGCCATATCATGTTGAATCATCGGTTCCCCTACGATCAACGAAGTAAAGCAAGATCGAGCCAGGTCAGTACCTAGATAAGTGACCATTTCGGAATACCAAATGCTGTAAGCTTGGATGTGCGTGTGGTGTAATGGCTGATGGTTCGGAATTGTTAATCAGAGAGCCGAGTTCCAATTCCAATTGGGTTCGTTGGAATTCACTTACGTGCAAATACCATAAGAATTGGTATAAATCCACATCTTCTCCCTTAGTTAATGGTTAATTAGTATGACTTCTTTCACCAAACCATCCTTATTTCCTCCTCCCAAAAATATTCTTACAATCTAAAACAACTTTCTGGTTGTAAATAAACTACCGAACAACGAAATCATTCTGATAATAAATCCTTCTATATTTATGTATAAATGTCTCAATTTGTTATGATATATATATCTGTATAATTTTCTAACTACAAAACCAGGAGTCATACAAAGTCCTTCATAACAATCTCATCTTTTTGTGTCGATTAATTTTCGCGGAACTTGTGTGATGTCTCCTGTTACAGCAGTATATAGGGAGTAATTCAACTCATTAGGTGTTACTTGAAGGACAATGTCGACAACCAAAGTTCTTTCCTGGCAATGATTGCCAGTTTTAAAGTTCAATGCACCTGATCAATCAATTCATTGATTTGTGCATATTAGTGTGTTGCACGTAGTCTGTGGAAACCTATTATATTCAACAGTTTTGAAAACAATTCCAGTTCGAATTGACTATTTCTGTCCGTAACGAGATAGAGGAAAACTTCAAATCCGGATATCCACCCGTCGACGAAAGCCGAAGGAATACGTTTCTATCCATCGATACACGTTAGTAAATATTAATAATGTGAGAAATAGGGGGCCAGTAAAATTTTTCACTATTGTTAAAGGACCAACTATATCCAGGTGCACTGTTTGGAAAACGATTAGTAGGTAAATCAAATGGCTGAATTTCAATCTTTGTATGCTTGGTTATTTTTGCTTCCTGACAATGCTGGCATTCCTTGCACCATGCTTTTATTGATTTGCTCATTGTCGGCCAACAATACCTCGATCATTAGTCCTGGGTATGACGATAAACTACATCTGGCAGCAAGGTCTTTGATCAAGTGATTGTAGGTGTTTAGTAGTGTAGAACCACCTCTTAATTGCTGTTGTTCCCATGTCCCCCCTGATCCGAGGTGGTAGCACCTGTTAAGCTTCCAGCTATTGGAAAATAGTGTCCTGATTTTTGTTTTGTAGTTCATTAAGAAAGTATGAAAATACAATATGATAAAAATACCTGCAATATATTTAAAAAATGACCAGTAATAATACATTCTTTTAGCAAAATGACAATCAATGCAGCACTAAAGCGTGAAAATACATTTTTATAATAAAAATACCAGCAATACTTTCATCATCTACAAACTACATATTAAAAAAAAACAAAAACACGTTCGCCCTGAATGTATAAAATTATGTACCAAATATGTGTACTTAAAGCCATAAAATTGCGTTGAAAATATGTAGATTTCGGCATTAAATAACCCATAGAGGTTTATATGATAACAAAACTAACTAAACCGAGCCTCGATCTTATCTTACCTATTGACGCGGATATTCCAAGATGTGGTAGATTTATACTGAATATCGAATACTTTTTTTAAGCTCTTGCGTTACAAATGTCGTGGAAAGACTACTGACACGTCACATAGAAGTTTAATGAGTTTCAAGTCTGAAAATCCTGGCTCATACGAGATATAGAGAGTCAGATAAAAAGTCCGGGAGGAAGTAAATAGTAAAAGGCTTTATATACTTATTGTGAGAGCTATCTGATTGGCTGGTTGAACTATATCTTTTTAGAGATGGTGACATTTTGGTCCCATTGTTGTCATTTATTTCTTTTCTTACACCCTGATTGTGAAAACGTTCTGATAGGTTGGTCGAACTATGGCTTTGTTTGCCTGACGTTTTTTTTATTATCCGTCTATTTTTTAGAGATGGTGAAATTTTGGTCTTGTTATTTATTTTTATTTATTTATTTCTCTATTACCACAGGGTCACTGTGCAGCAGAGTACATGACAATCTTCATCCATATATTTCAGTGGCATGTCAATGTCTGAGTCTCTGTGGCTCAGTCCATTCAGACAATTTGTTTCTTTTTGACGCTTCTTTTGTCGAATGTGGTATCTTGTAGGATGACAGTGGAAAGACAGTTGAATCTTGTGATATGTCCATATCATTTCAACTTACTCTTTATGATAATGGTTATGAAATCTCACAACGGGTCTGTTTCTTTCTGATTGTGTTTTACACTTAGTCATTTATGATGTGTTCTACATAGGAAATGCCGAAGATGCTTCTGCAGCATCTCAGTTCTAATATTAAGTCACTCTTCCTACAATTTATATATTTACAAATGCAGCTCAGATTGAAGAATCGGAGAGAAGAGTTTGATTTTCAATCGAATTCATTACCATGCAGTGTTGATTCTATGTCCACACTGTTTATATACTGATTTACAAGGGATTCCCAGATACTCTGGTTCTTAAAAGATATATGTTTCGACAGAATGAGGATGGTGACACTGTGTTATATTCAATAATCATGGTGACAGAAGCAAAGATAAAATCATTTCATCCGAATAAATAAAAAAAGAATCAACACTATAAGACAAGAAACGAAACAATGAAAGCTTATGTACTTTTCTTTATTTCTCTTCATTATACATTGAATGACATGTTGATTAAACTAATGCCATTATAAATCTTTGTGTTGTGTGTCATTGAAAGAAACCCCGAAAAGAATGAAATTCTGTTTGAATGTGGAGTACTGGTCTGTGTCTGGTGTATGTATGTAATGTCTGGAACAGTCAAAGAAATACTGAATTGAGTAAAAAAAAAAAAAAACTGTGAGTTTTGAAGAGAATACGCTTAGCTTGGCAAAACATTACAGAATCTTACATTTTGTATAAATAGTGTTTTTTAGCCTGTAACTAGACACATTTTTGTTTGTCTGGAATGTGAAATTATTAGTCTGAAGAAGTTGTTGGAACAAAACATGCCACCTAAGAGTTTTACAAATTTACCTTTTGCTTACACACATAGCTTACGGCTATATCACATTAAAACACCGATTCTTGTACGATAAAGTTAAGCAATGTTGAATCTGGTCAGCACCTTGATGGGTGACTGCTTTGAAATGCTAAACTATGATGTGCAGGTGGTGTAACGGTTCGTAATTTGAAATCGAAGAGCCGAGTTCTAATTCCTAGTCGGATTCGTCATATTCCCTAATGTGCAGATATGGGAAAGATATTGGATCCACCTCTCCCTCCCCAGTTATGGGTTAATTAGTAGGAGTTGTATTAGTAAATCATTATTAGCCCCATAAAAAATCTTACATTTTAAAATATTTTCCGGCTTTAAATATCCAGCAAAAATTTGATAAGCCGTAAAAAACAAATAAATCAATCACCCAACACATAGATATACGTACATATATACTGATATAGACAGACTTGGTCTGAAGATTGCACCAATACATAAAACGGACAGTCTCCATGTAGTGTTGATTCCTTTGTCCACGCTGTCTATATCTCTAAATGATCTCTCTCCAATATTTAGCAATATATTCCTATAAATATAGCAAATTTCATACATATATATTCATACACGTTTCATTAAATAATATAGACAAGTGTTGTCTATTTATTTTATATAAATTTTTTTCGTAACGTCTGATAAATTTAATAATATTATCGTTGAACGAAGAAAGAAATTCACAATATTGATCCATATTTTTTAATACAATCTAAGCTTTCGGCTTACATAAGCCATTATCAAAGATCTCAATTACAACATATTAAGCAATATACGGACAAGACAGTGATGATAGTCTGTCATTGTTTACATAGATGATTTCTAAACACGCGCATATATATACACTTATTAAATCATCTATTAATATTTCGTAGCGTAACCGTTATTGTTAATTACATCATGTAGACTTTTAGAATAGTCCCCCACAAATTTCTTGCTCGTTTCTTGGCTAATATTTTTCCATTCTTCACGACAAAATTCCTTTAGTTCATGCAGGTTTGGTGGTTCTTTCTTTGAATTTTCAGTTTTAGCTCTCTCCATAATTTTTCAATCGGATTGAGATCTGAATACTGACTTGGCCATTTTTGAACGTCTATTCTATTTGAACTTATACCATAATTTTGTAGGTTTTGCAGTATGTTTAGGACCATTGTCTTGTTGAAAAACCCAACTTCGTTTCAAGCTCAGTGAATGTGCACTCGGGCGTAAATTTCACTCCAAAATATTCCTATAATACGCTCCATTTATCCTTCCTTCTATTATTTTAATGTTCTCTGCACCTTGGGCACTAAAGTAACCCCAGATCATGATCGATCCGCCTCCAAATTTTACTGTTGGGATAGTATTCTATAGTTAATTCCCCTCTCCAAGTTCACCACCGCCTTAACCAGGTATTGAACTCACACTCTTTGGGTCCTGTCACTGGATGTAACTAACACCTTTATCCACTGTGCCATGTGTCCTCAAGGAGAGGGGAATTAACAGGAGATAACTGATAACTAACATCCATTAGACATGGCACGTGGAACTAGACATGTTTCTATCTTTTCTTTCCGTTGTACACATAATTTCAATCCGTTTTTTTTTTATAGTTTGCACCATCCTTTCTGCTAACCCGTTTGATTCCGGATGGTATGGGGGATTATATGGTTTGCATCCAAATTTGTTCAACCATTGGCATTGTTCCTCGTCACAGAACTTTTGAACGCTACTAGAGTTTTCGCAATTTCACTTCTTGAAAATATGATCCTTATAGTTTGTTTCACGGCCAAAATCCTGTATTACTCCTGGCCATCCTGAATACGAATCTACCAGTATTAATAATAACCCCACATGCGCGTGATCCATGTGTACTCAAGGTTGGGATTCTTTAGGCCATGTATGTGTTTTTGTCTATTTTTACACCGTTTTATGTATTCTTCTCTATCTGTAGAATAGCCTCGCCACCATTGTGCAGACCTTATTCCACAATGAACATCGTCATGTATACTTTTTATAATTTCGCTCCTTTGTGTTGCTGGTGAAATCACTATGTCTCCATTCCAAATTACATGCTTTTCTACAGTCATTTTTTGTTTAACCTCTTTAAAACGATTTTCTGCCACTTTTACATTTTATCCTGAACAATATACAGTTCAATATAGGAACACGCTTCGTGTCCTCAGCTAATTGGTCTATCGACGAAATATCAATTTCGACCCAGGAAGAAAATGTCTTCGAATGTTTCCCCCTTTTTCTTACTTTCAGAATTAATAAACATCAATCTCAACAAAGTATCTACATGCTGAATGGTATTGCCTTTCACGTACTCAGTGTCAAAGTCAAACGCCATTAACATTATGGTCCATCTTAAAATTCTAGAAGTTCCTTTATAAGATTAAATATGAATTCTAAAGGTTTATGGTCGGATGTGTTGGTAAAGAAAAGAAAAAGCAGAAGAAAACAAATAATGAGTGTCAATTTCCGGTAGGAATAAGTCTGCAACAGATTCGTCTTTCTTAACCGCAACACTTGTAGCCAAAATCCAGTTCAACGACTGTCCGACGTAACAATCCAAACAGGCCACGTAGAGACGGCAAAATTGAGTCACACACCCATCCTTCGCTTCTCGCCAACAAGAACGCCTCTGTTTCTCCCAAAAGGCGGCTCGCTTTATACAGCCGAGGACCGACCATAATTTACATACGAATCACTAGTTAGTCGTCCGAGACCACCTGTCATAAAACATGGGTGCCGCCATTTTGATTCTTTTTTCGCCGTCGAGCAACCGGACTTAATATTATGCAGATTCGTGAACGTTTCCAAAGTAGGCCATTCTTTTCTTTCCTCGTTCGTCTAGTATTTCATTTTGCCAGGGACTGTTGCTACATTTGCGTAAGCGTCCACTATTCTGCTTACATATTACGCATGCTACTCGTTGCCTCTTAGAACGGCGAACTGTAGTCAGTTCAGCAGAACCCACAGACTGCTGCCTTTCAGTTCCGCTACATCGGACCTTAGTAGAAATTTCTTTCCAGTCAGAAACTGACAAGTTCTATTTGTCCCCCATATTATGGCTAATGCTTCATTCTCAATATTTGAGCTTTTGACAGTTTTCTCGAAAGATACATGATAATATGACTAAACTGATCTAATATACCAGAGATCGAGTGTTCAATCGCTTTCTAGGGTCAAATATTTCTTTTCTAGAAACAGCTTTTCAATTTTCAAATACCACTTGTTTTTTTTTGTCCAAATTCTTTTTTCTTAAAACAGCAATTGGTTCTATCAATTTGGAGTATCGCTCGAGATATCGTCTGTAGAAATTTACAAGTACAAAGAAAGATTCCAATTTTTTTTTGTTATTAGGTCCTCCAATTTAATATTTTGTTAATTAATGATTGGTCTGGGAACATGCCTTCCTTAGATATGAAATATCCCCAAAATGATTTTTTTTTAATATTGTGTACACGTTTTTCAGTAATTGTTAATCCAGCATTTATTAACTTATTTAAAACCATACTCGTTTTCCACTTTAATTCTTCGTCGTTAATAGCACCAACACAAATGTTATCCTGATATTTTTTATATCGCTACCAATAACTTGCTTTATAGTCCTTTGAAAAATTGCACTTGCGATTTTAATTCCATACGGCATTCTTTTTCATCTTTTTCATCTTAATAGTCCATTTGGCATGTTTATTGTTGTGAGTTCTTTAAAGTCTTCGTCAATAGATATTTGATGGTACGCCAACTTTAAGTCAATTTTAGAGAATGTTTTCATACCTACAAGGGAGTTCAAAGTCCATTCTACATTGGGGATGGTAGATGAGTCTGCTCATATTTTGTGGTTTACACCTATTTTGAGGTCACCAGAAATGTGCAGGTCCCATCCTTCTTAAAATTACTAACGGAGAAGCCCGTTTGCTCCTTCTTGTTGGAACTCGTTCAAGTAGATCTTGCTCCAGTATTTTTTTAGTTTTTTCAGAACTATTGGTTGTAGATGGACTGGCACTTTTCGTGCTTCAAAATATGAGAAGGAGACATTTTCCTTTAGTCATTACTTTGCTTCATAGTTTTTTAAAACCCCAGTTTTTTCTGCCTTGACTTGTTTACCAAATTCGTCGATTTTACGTTCAATACATCATTTCCTATTAGCCCGTGATTCTTTTCACGATAAATGGTAATACGCCACGATAATTGGTAATACGCCACGATAATTGGTAATAAGCCACGATAGTTGGTAATACGCCAAACATATTTTTTAGTTCCACGTCGGCTTCAAAATATCCTAACGTTTTTATCACAAATCCGTCGAACTGATTCAGTTGGACAAGGTTTTTCTTTAATCTTAGTTTTCCTAATTTCTTCCAGAAATTTCTTGGTATCAACGTCACGTTACTTCCGGTATCTAGTAGCAGGTCCAATAAAACATTATTGATTCGGTTTTTTAACAACCCTTTTTCGTTTTTTTTTTTTGCAATGAAAAGACGTCCATACTTATTTCCTCTTCATTTTGTTGAACTGTCTCTTCTTTTTGAATATACTTTACACATATCTTTAAAATGATTTTTTGAAACGCTTTTGACATTTTTTATATGCTGTTTTTTTCTTTGATGTTGCTATCCACAATAAGTACACATTATTCTATCTTTTTTCTTTATCGCATGTGTGTCCATTTCCTCTAACAGATCCGTAATTTTTGTTTTATTAAATTTTTCAATTAATTCTTGTTGCTGAACAAATTCAGCACATTGTTCTAGTGACAACTTTTCAAGTTATAAATGCATTCGTGTAATTTCTAGATACTTCCCATTTTGAATGACTTTTATCAATTTTATTTGGATCAAATCCTCTTCGATTGACTGATTTTCCGATCCTAGTTTCTCAAATTTACAATATTAAGCGGTCTGTTTTAAATGAAGAACATATTCGATAATTGGTTCACTCACTTTTTGAGAAATATTCACATACTTAGCTCTCTCTGCATTCACGAGTTTTTTTCTTGGGCTTTATGTTTTTTGTTATTAATTGACTTATATCGTCAACTGTCTTCGGTGTGCAATTGCTGATACTTTTATAATGGCCCCACAAACAGCAGTTGCCAACAAGACCTCCATTATTTAGTTTTCTTCGATTGATTTTGAATTCTCTAGATTTTTAGTTCTAGCTTTAGGTGATAGTATTCTAAGTCACGCTTGTGCGTATTCATAATTATCAAGTGATAATTGTTCGTTCGGTTCGTTAGATCTCGGCGACGCCATTGTTGTGTAATGTTACCTACTCGCGGTAAGTAGTATGCACACAACTATCTCATGGGTAATAGCCGTAGCTACTTATAGTCTTTTTGACTTCATATGTAAATGAAAACAAAAGGAATTACATGAGTAGACAATTGTAACAAGACGAAAAACATTCAAACAAATTATAAGAAGAATGTTTGTGTGTGTGTATAACAACAGTGTGCGATAGACATGTGTGTGTGTTATATTCCACAGGCAGAGAGTTCGGCCGTCTAGCTGGAAAAGATCGCAGCTAGTATATTTAGCTACCCCCACCCCACGAGGGTTGCATGTGGCACATGGCCAGTTTAGCGTGGGTTCTCCAAGCCCGGAGGCTCAGCCAAAAATATTCCCTTTTTGAACCCGCATAAACGGGTACAGGGGCAGTCTACCTCCCCGAACGAGACTGTGCCCTTCGGCAGAGCATCGTCCGGGTTCCTCTTTGCTCGAAGGCAGAGAGTTGAACTGTTTTGCTGGAACAGGTCGCAGCTAGTATATTTAGCTACCTCCCACGAGGGTTGCATGTGGCACAAGGCCGGTTTAACGTGGGTTCTCCGAGCCCGTAAGCTCATCCAAAAATATTATCTTTCGAACCTGCATAAACGGGTTCAGGGGCAGTCTACCTCCCTGAACAAAACTCTGCCCTTTGGAGGAGCCTCATCCGGGTTCCTCTCTGCCCGAAGGTAGAGAGTTCAACTGTGTAGTTGGAACAGCTAGTCTCTGTAGTCCATTGACTTATAGATACTTATAGGTAGCTACTACCTATAGTGTAGTGACTCATGGGGTGACAGGTTATTCCATTACATCAGTGTGCATATGCATGTGTGTGGGAGTTCAAAAGTCAAAGGAGAACCAAAGACACAAACCTATCTCCGTGCAGCTATATCTGAAAGCCTGAGCTAAAAATGACCAAAAAGAGGCTGAAGGAAAATATCATTGCCTATTTATAGGCTTAGAGACTGTCCCCAAGCATGTGTTTAGGCACAGTAAAGTGTGGTAACCCATAAGTTAAAAAACTGGAGTTCCAGCAGAGTACAACAGATTTATTCATGAATCAAATTTGTAACTCCATTGTGGGAGGATAATTTGTAAAGATCATTATTCTTTTTTTTTTTTCAATTTATGATTACAGGTAGAGATACACTGGAGAAATTCAGGTCCTAAGTTAACCTCCAATTGTTGTTCATTAATTATTGGTCTCTCTCTTTAGTCACAATAAATTGTATTAAATAGAATTGAAGAGGAGAATGCAAAATGGTTTGTATAATCAGAGAAAGATTTTAAATCAAACTTACTGTTTTTAGTGAGGTTAACTTATTGGATTTTGTTTTCATGGAATTTGTTTATAGTAACAAAACATCTTGGCTGATTGGTTTTCCAGTCATCTTCTTTTTTTAATCATTTTACTCCAAGCAAGATACAAGAGATGACTGAGAATAAAAGAAACAAAGACGATAATAATAAAGGAACAGAATTCAAACAAACAGAAGATGATTGATGTTGCATTTAAATTTTGTAGAATGATTATCAAAATCACTAGCTTCGTTCAAAAAGTATTTTTTGTGATTGTGATCAAATTTTAACACAATAAATACAAAAACCTAATAATTTGATAAAATTATTCTGAAAGCATTGCATAAAAAATGTTTTTAAATATTTAAATAAAACCCAAATAATTAAACAACAAAAATTTTTGTAATGGTAAAATTGTTGAAGAGGTTCCCTTATCAAATGTTATATTTATTTATGTAACTTCCCTGTGCCTTTTCTATAAATATTTTCATGGTAATTATTCTGATGAATTTTCCACTATGTTTTTTTAAATGTTGCTAGTTTTATTCCCTATCCCCACAGACAAATTTTACATATGGGAACTAGTTAGGACTTCATAGATACTTTGAGGTATTATGGTGACTGTAGTAAGAATGGTAAGTAAGAATGTGTTGTTTTAGTGTAAGGAATACTGTGGTATCTTTGGGTCAGTAATTGTGGCTCGCTAAGTTTATGATAAGATAGATTGAAGACCAGCTTTTCCTTATCCTCCCTTTTAGTCTTATGATATATTTTTGTACTACATCAAAATAAATATTACTTTCCACTATGGTACTTAGGCTCTATGATTATGAATGCAATACTAGATTGGTAGCAAGGTTTTATCATTTTCCACTTGAAATGGCTAGACATAGCCACAATTTCTATGCTGATTGTTTCTTTTATTCTCGTGTGTGGAACTCTCTTCTGGCTTCTTGCTTTCCAGTCAACTTTGGTCTTCAAAAATTTAAATGCAATGGCAGTCATTATCTTCTGTCTTCTTGATTCTTTTTCTTTTATTTTTCTCTCTCCTTAATATTTTTTTCTCATATTCTCTGACACTCAGTAACCCTTGAATTTTAGTGGCTTTATTCCTTCTCATTGCAATAACAATGAGGACAACAGTCTAACAATGTAAATAGTGTAAATAGTTGCAATACCTCATCTCAGAAATATAGACAGACATTCAAACAGAATATCAAGACAGAATTATCCATCAATACGAGAAAGAATGATTATAGAATGAAACCTATTTTCTTGAAAAACTATTTTAAAAGAAAGATTTTATAAATTTCAACCAAAAGTAATACTGGTTATTCAGTTAATGAATTTCAAATGTTTCCATATAAGGGGTAGATAGGTGTGCTTATTGCCCTGTTCACACTCCTCTCCAATCTTTTGAATAGGAGTAGAGGTTTATCCATTGTTTCCTGTTTAGGATTGGGTTCCCAGCCGCTTCCAAATTCTGTTTCGACTCTTCTAATATTTCTAATGTTTCTGCCTAAAACTTTGAAATTTTATTTCTTTTTTCTTTTTTCCTCAATTGGAGTCGATAGGTTCGCCTATTATTTACATTCCTCTCTCATCTTTTGAACAAGAGTAAAGATATATCTCTTGTTTCCTGTTTAGGATCAGGTTTCAGGTTCCTTCTAAAGTCTTTACCTTCTCTTTCACATTGTATCTTAGTGGTGTTATTGCCTTTCTTGGGGTGAACTGATTAAAAAAAGAACACTTGTACTTAGAATCAGAAAGAGACAGTTGAAATTTCTAAGGCCCATAATGAGGAAAGAGGGCTCGGAGAATTTAACACTCACAGGGCAACAGGTACAGAGGAAAGCAGGGAATCATACTTAATATAAAAACCAAGTTGTGTGTGTGTGTGTGTGTGTGTGTGTGTGTGTGTGTGTGTGTGTGTGTGTGTGTCTGTTTCATTTATATATTGGATCAGATTTCCTACATTTCAACTGATTTCAACAAAACTTCACAGGACTACATAAAATTACCTTGCGGTGGTTCTGACAGCGCCCAAAATTGGAAAAACACAATTGTTTTTGCACGAAATCAATTTGAAAACACGATTAAGAGGCATCGCTGTCGAGAATGAAAGGGGGACAACTCATATCGAGTTATACTTATTATAAAACCCAGGTTGTGTGTGTGTGTGTGTGTGTGTGTATGTTCGTTTATATATGGGATCGGATTTCCTACATTTTTCAACCGATTTCAACAAAACTTCACTTTTTTTTGGCAGGTAGTGTTTCTTATTGTCTTGCAGACTTTTTTCTTTATTTTTACATTCAGAATGCTTTAAAAATTCCATTTACAAGACAATTGTTTATAATAAAATTCTATTCAATCGATAGACTCATAACGATTGAAAACAATGTTTTTGTTTGAGTTTGGGTTTGACCAATTTGTAAAAAAACCCCCCCAAAAACAAACAAAAAAACAAAAAAAAATCTAATTAAGACATGCGTGTCCGTCAACCTTAAACAATAATCTTTGTCAATTTTATTTTTCAGTCTTTATGATGGTGGATACTTGATCTATCTCTTACTGTTACATAGCCGGGCAACTACTGCTAGTAATCTATATAATGGTCTCAGTTAAAGGGTTGATAGAACAGGGATTAGAAGGCATAGCAAAAAGACAAATCTAACTAAGAGCTACAAAGTATAGGAAGTAATGGAGAGCCATGATTGCTTATGACTTGAATAGGAATGGCACATAGAAGAAACAAGGCAAACTCACTATCAATGTCAAACAGCACAAAGCAATGACTTTTATTTCCATTTCTTAAATGATCCATGGAGACCTTGTCATTATTTGCCCTACAATTTATCCATATCTGAGGGAAAAGGGGATTCATGCCTTTTTCAGTGTGAATATAATTTGTTATAGGTAGAGTTTTTTTTTTTTAAGCATTACGCCCTGAGCAAGGCGTGAAGCCACTAGGATGCAGGGGATTGCAGAAGATTTGGATCAAGAGCAGATAGGAGTGATAGAAGAAAGGATGAGGAGAGGGATAGTGGATAGATCAAGGCAACTGGAGATGTCAATTGACATTACATTTGAATAGTTGGAGATTATAGCTCTCAGGGAAACAGTAATTGGGAAGGGTGTTCCACAGGCGAGAGGTGCGAGGTATGAAGCTATTGGAGTAGAAGAGACGGCTACATTTAAAAGTTTCTACAGTGAAAGGGTGAAAGCGGGATGCCAGCCTCGTAAGGCGCTTGAATTCATACGTTAGATCAATTTTATCTAGCAAAAGACAAGGCCACTAGACCATAAGAATACTGAAGACATACTAACGCCTAGTGAAGAGATATTTTTTTTCCTTCTTTGGAGGTGGGGGGGATTTCCAACTGCATAAACATATAGTGTTATAAGTTAGGTTAGAATGGTTAGACCAAGTATCAATGTTACATTAGTCGGACAGAGTGGAGGGAGAGAGAACAAAGAAAAATAGATAAATAAATAAAATAAATACATAAATAAATACACGAATACGTTGGAATATATATATATATATATATATATATATATATATATATATATATATATAGAGAGAGAGAGAGAGAGAGAGAGAGAGAAAAGAAAGAGAGAGAGAGATGCTTTTGGATGCGTCTCTGGTAGAACAAAATTATACTCACACATGGCCGAAAGTGATTGTCCGCTTGCATTCTGATAGACGCCAGTGAGTGTACAGCCAACCCTATCTCAGTTTCACACTTTTTGATATTAACCATTGTCACCTGTATTTCCTTGTAGTTTCTTTTGGCCACAACAAAAATAAAATCTTAAAAGTTATGTTTAACAAGCCAGTTCTATGGAACAGAATAATGAGTTCAATTCTCAATTAGTGCTCCATTATTGTAGCCTTGTGACAGACTTCATTGAGTAAATAGCTTCAATCAAAATTAAGTCTATTGCAGAATGTTTTCATTTAATTCCTTTTGCTCTTAATTGATTAATTAAATAAATGATTGCGTCAATATAATTAATTCAAAAAGTATTTGATTTAATTAGTTGTAAATTATTGCTTCTGGTTTCTGCAGGTAGATTGCAAAATACAACATTTTTACTTGTGTTTTTTAATCTGTCAATCACTTCATAAAACTTCAGGCCCTGTGCACCCAATTAGTCGCTGTGTTTAGTGGTGTACAAGGGAATTAGCTGTTGAAGTTATGAGAATGGGGAATAGTAATGGTAATGATGCCATTCCCAGACAAGAAAACATTCATTGATTAGACAGTTAGTATTACAGTTAGTTGAAATTTATAAAATCTTTTCCTTAAAACAGAACCCACAAACTCATAAAAAACAAATCAATTAATTCCTTAAAAGAATCTTTAAGGAAATTAAAATTCTCAAGTACTCTTACCTTTGCTAGTATTGATGGGAGTTTGCATCCAAATTATTTGTTCATGGTACTGCCAAAAGTTAACACCTTGATTATATTATTATCTTCTCTTCTAGTCACATTTTTTTTAAGCATTACGCACCGAGCAAGGCGTGAAGCCACTAGGATGCAGGGGGTTGCAGAAGAATTGGAGCGAGAGCAGATAGGAGTGATAGAAGAAAGGATGAGGAGAAGGATAGTGGATAGATCAAGGCAACTGGAGATGTCGATTGACATTACATTTGAATAGTTGGAGATTATAGCTCTCAGGAAACTGGAATATGGAAGGGTGTTCCACAAGCGAGAGGTGCGAGACATGAAGCTATTGGAGTAGAAGAGACGGCTACATTTAAAAGTTTCTACAGTGTAAGGGTGGGAGCGGGATGCCAGCCTCGTAGGGCGCTTGAATTAATGGAGTCTGGGAACAAGTGAAAGCAGCTCATCAGAGCAATTACCATGGAAGTATTTGTAGAAAAGACAGAGAGAGGCGACGTCGCGTCTGTGAGAGAGTGACTGTAGACGAGACGCCAGATCAAGGCCAGTTATATTACATATCCGTCTCTGGATCTTGTCAAGAACTCCAAGGTAAACAGAAGGTGCACCAGACCATATATGGCAGCAATACTCCATGCAAGGGCGAATGGTTGATTTGTATATTTGAAGTATCGATTCCGGGGAGAAAAATCTCCTGGCGCGGCACAGAGAGCCAACTTTCCTCATGGTGGACGAAGCAATTGACTCAATGTTCAGGTGATGTTGTTTTTGTTATTATTTAAAGCTCTTCATAATTTTGTAGCACTAGTTTGGTAAAATATTGTCTTCTTTAAGACTATGAGGACTACCAGCAGCAGCAACAATTAAAATTGATTGCACATCTAACTTGAATAGAAAGTAATGACATTGAAGATGTTAACATTCCACACCATTCAAATAAAAGATTAAAAGGGACCCCCCTCCCTGTCAATACTGGAAAGAGTAATAAAAGCTACTGGAATTGAGAAATCTGATTTTCTAAAAAATTGTTTTAAGAGAAAGATTTTTTGGTGAGGTCAACACTTGTTGCCACTTTTGTAATGCCAACGAATACCCGTTGTCACTTTTGTAATGCTCATTGTAGTAGAGACTTTGTAATCGCAGATACAACTATAGTATGCTGGTGAACAATACTGGTGTCAGATGCCTTTGAATAGCACTCACACTAATAGTACTTGCTCGATAATATTCGCTTGAATAGTAACCACCGAATAGTGATCCGAATAGAGAAATAGTATAGTGAATAGAATAGAGAATAGCGGTCCCTATAGTAATAGAGGATAGACTAGAAATGGAGATCTGAATAGTAATAGAGGATAGTCTAGGAATAACGATCAATCAGACACACACTACTTCCCATATATGTAGTTCCTCTATGGTCATGTGGTCTACTTTTCAATAATGGTATTGCCTGTGTTTGCTCACTGGCGATCTATGTTCAAACTCAAGTGTCAGCAGTGACACTTTATTGCTATATAAAAATTTTATAAATTTCAACAGAAAGTCATACTGGCTGCTTAGTCAATGTATGCCATATATTTCCTTGTAGGGAAACTGCTTATATTACCATTATGTTTGCTATCAAAAGCTTAATTTGCTTGGAGCCATTTTTAACCATTGATAGACATTTTTGATTAAGTTGGAGGAGTTCAAAGGTATTTTCAGTGTATTCCTTTTCATCATGTAAACCATTTGAGAACTACAAATTCTAAGTGTTATTAAGCTAAGAAATTTGGTCCACTGCATTGTGCAAGATAATTTTTCTCTCCAGAATCTATCTTACATATCTATAAGTCTGTCATTCACCCATGCTTAGAATATTGCTGCTGCATATAGACTGGTATTTCTGCTATATATTTAGAGATTCTTGATAAAATTCAAAGAAGAATCTGTAATATTATTGGTCCTGACCTTGCATCTCAGCTTCAGTCACTTTCCTACAGCACTAAAATTGCTTCCCTTTGCCTTTTCCATAGAGGGCCACTGAAAAACTGAAGAGTTCGAAAAAGTCATAACTTGTTCGTTTTCAATCTATTTTTTTTCTTTTTGCAGGTCATAGAGCATCCCTTGGAGATCAAAATGGCTACGGATGATGTCTAGCAACAAGTAAAACTCATTGATTTTTTTTATTCAATGAAAGATCAATTATTCAAACTCAGAGAAAATACCGGCAACATTTTAATGTCAGAGTATCTCCTAGTAATAACAATTTGGAAGCTAATCACCCAGTTTAAAAGAACTGGATCGGTCAGCGATCTTCTGGGAAGAGCTCCTAAACATACTGTGCACACTGACACAGCAGTGTAAGCTATACAGCAAAGAGTCCTTGAGGATCTGCCAGCTTCTATCAGTCCTTGCTCTGCTCAACTAGACGTCGCCAAAACATTGCTTCAGAAGATTCTGAAACAGGATTTAAAAATGTTTCCATTCAAATGGTCCAAGCTTTAAAACCCCAAAATACTTATGTGTTTGTAAAAGTTATTTTTGTTTTATATCATTCAGTCTTTTAGGGGGGGTCGCTCTGTATAAATATTTTCATGGTAATTGTTTGGATGAGCTCTTTGCTATGTTGCCTAGACTTTTTGAATTTAAGCGCAGTTCTAGACTGGTGCCGAGATCTCATCAATGTACAGTTGAGCTGGTTAGATGTAGCCACAAGTTCTACGCTAACAGTTTCTTTCCTCACACTTCTCACCTATAGAACTTTCTTCCAGCCCTATGATTTCCAGCCAACTTTAATATGCAAAAAATTTAATGCAATGTCAATCACTATCTACTGTCCTCCTGATTACTCTTTTCTTTTCCCACTTATTATTAATGTTCTCGAGGGAAAAAAGGTTTTAAAAAAAAAAAGAGCTACAAACATGAACTTCTGCCGACAAAAAAATCGCACAGATGCAGGTCTGAAACCCAAAGAAAAAAACCCGATACGAGTAACAACTAACTAACAAAAAGAGCTCAATACAACCGTAAGCAGACCTAGATACACCTAGTGAGCCAGACAAACCTACCTAGGTTTTCACCTAAACGGATCGTCAGGAAAGTTTGGCTAACGAGGCAAAAGAAACACATATTTATAGGTGATAGCCAAAATCATACCACGTGACAAAAAAAAAAAAAACAAAAAACAAATAATAAATATTAAATATTTATTATTAAATTTATTATTATTTATTATTAAATAATAAATATTTATCCCCCACTTAGGTTGTTTTGTTTTTTTTTTTTTTTGTCACGTGGTATGATTTTGGCTATCACCTATAAATATGTTTTCTTTTGCCTCGTTAGCCAAACTTTCCCTGACGATCCGTTTAGGTGAAACCTAGGTAGGTTTGTCTGGCTCACTAGGTGTATCTATATATATATCTATATATATATCTATATCTATCTATCTATCTATCTATCTATCTCTCTCTCTCTCTCTCTCTCTATATATATATATATATATATATATATATATATATATATATATATATATATATATTATATATTTAGTTGGATGTGATTTTGTGACCCTGGGTTTCATGCTATTTGTGATCATCAGATAAACTGATTAATTTTTGGATTTATATATGGTTGCTTATATTGATGTTTTTATGGTAGTGAGAGAAAAAATTGGCAGTGTGTGGGATTGGGCTATATCTGCGTACATTAATGAGTGAACGTGTGTGTATGTATGTTTGCGTAAGTATGAGTGGTGTTCCGATGACAAACTCACATGAGTCCAACTAAATATGTTAGCTCTATCACTGATATTGAGCACTTTCCAATAAGTACCATGCATATATAATATATTAAGAATATATATAAAAAATTGCACACACACACACACATACATATATATATATATATCTATATATATACACACACATTTTACATATATATATATATATATATATATATATATATATATATATATATATAGATAGATAGAGAGAGAGAGAGAGAGCGAGAGAGAGAGAGAGAGAGAGATTTAATGATGATTATTGCCATCAATGGCAAATCAATGTTTTTTTTTATTTTACTAAAAACAAAGAAATAAAAACAATTGAAGTTGTATCGAATAGTCCAAATAAAGTCCAAATTAATTGTTTCAATTTGACGCTTGGTAAATAAAGAAATTCATAAAAGTAAACAACAATATAAATGCAGAACTTTATAAACTGAAGTCATTGTAGCATTTTATGGTTGCTTAATGAAAATAACTTTTGTGGTTTTTATTGGTTTTATATATATATATATATATATATATATATATATATATATATATATATATATATATATATATTTGTTGAACAACACTTATTTTTTACTTATCAATCACCATAAATTGTTTCAAATTTATATTTTTATTTAAATTTTAAGGTTTAAAATCCCCAGTGGCCATTTTGGAAAAGATGGCCACATGACATGAGAAATTAACTGCACTATTGATCCATTCCTGATTTTGGTTTTTCTCTTTTTCTTTTTCTCTTTCTTTCACTGTATCTCTTTCTCTGTTTTTCTCCCTTTCACTTTTTCTCTCACACTTTTTTCTCACTTCTTTTTCTCTTTCTTTCACTCTTTCTTTTTTTCCGTCTTTTTCTCTTTCTTTGTCTGTCTCTTTTTTCTATCTCTTTCTATTTTCTCTTTATTTTTTCTCTCACTTTCTCTTTCTTTCACTCTTTCTTTTTCTCGCTCTTTTTCTCTCCCTCTTTCTTTTTCTCTATCTCTTTATTCCTTTCTATTCCTCTTTCTTTCTTTATCCTTTTCACTCCGACTTTCTCTTTCATTCACTTTCTTTTTCTTGCTCGGTTTTCACTCTCTTTCTGCAACTCTTTCTTTCACTCTCTTTATCTCAAATAATGTTCATCTTAAATATTTATTTTAGGTTTAAATTCACACTTTTGATTATAAGAAACTTTTGGAGATTTAAAAACTCTTATCAATATTTAAAGTCTCGAAAATCTGAGACAAATTGACAGAAGAGAACATGTTCTTGAGACTGCTAAAAGTAAAAAAAGGAAAGTTCTGTTTCCGAAAGAAAAAAATCTAAATTCTTGCTGTTTCCATATTTCATCGAATCCAGACATAAAAGACAACTTTCTTCTCCTCTAAGTTCTCATATATAAACTGAAAGTGAAAAATGAATTTGGAGCTGATTTCAAGGAAGCTTGCTTCCTGGAAAGAAGATAACTTCAGGCAGCATATTTCAAAAATATCAAAGAAATGCCACCCACTTAATGTGCACACGGAATATAGCAAGAAATCTCTGATTCAACCAATAGAATTCCTGGTTTTATGATGTCATTGAAAGGTCAGAAGATCTGGCTTCAAATCAACCACTAACAGATTCAAATAAGGGGACATAATTTAATTTTCCTTCTTGCATGCAGAAATCATTTTGAAAGGTTATAATTCTGTTGGTATCTTCAATGACTTGTAAACAATATTCTTGACTAATTATGCGTTGAGAAAGTGAAACTCCTCCTCCTCCTTAGCAGAGTTCAGAGTCAGATGAGGTGTTGGTGTTGTGCTTTCTACCAGCCCTACACCTAACTGCTTTTTTTAGAACTATGTGGTGTAATGGTTAGCAAGCTTGTCTCACCATATCAATTACTACTGTGTAATGAGTTCAATCCTCACTAAGTGCCCCCATACTCTAAGTCTTGCACCTCATCTAAGCTTTGTTTACTAAATAACAGGGCACTTTGGCATATTGTAATGGTCAGCAAGTTTGTCTCACTTGAGCAATTACAACTGAGTAGTAAGTTAACCTCACTGGGTGCCCCACACTTTTGGCCTTGTGCCACAACTAAGCTTTACTTAGTAAATTACTACATCAAACTGGTTTTGAATTTAGCTGTCTTCCTCCTGTACTGGTTGCCAACCAAGGCTTCATATCCCAGTCTGCCCTTCTATTTAACCCATAGCTGGTGGGGAAAATATGAAGTCGACTTTTTGCATTGATAAAATCCATGCTGCATGTATATGCAAACCACAACAAGTGATTTTTAAATTCTTTAATTCTGGAATTTCACTTTCTATGTTTGCAACACATTCTTATACATTGATGTGTTTAAAGTCATCTTACAGACCAATTAACATGTTTGATCCTCACTTGGTGCTCCAGTATTGTAGCCTTGTGCCAGTCTTATTTATTAAATAATTATGACAGGATGATCTTTGTAAGAGGAATTAATTCATTACATCTCTTGGATTATTACTGTTGCTTGATTCAGTAAAAGTAAAAGCAGTGTTATCAAAATTAGAACAACAATCAATGTTATATATATATATATATATATATATATATATATATATCCCATTTTTGAAAAATCACAGATAAAAAAACAGTTAAAAGGAACAATTCAGTTTTACTCATGTACTTCATTCAAAAGCAAAACATGACAGCTGCTACGAGGTTTCGGTAAAGTGGAAAGCAAAGAGTGTCAAATATGATTTCCCTTTGTAGAGTTTGCAAAGGTGAACTGTTTAACAGGCAAAACAGCACACTCATTATGAATTTCTTTTTTAAATTGTTTCATCCCAAGTAAGGTGATAATGCTACTAAGATGCAAGGGTTTACTTGGAGTGAAATAGAATGAGAAGCCTATAGTTTAAATTAAGTCTTCTTCTTTCTTCCCTTCCGCTCTCCACTTGACTTTCTCAGCAATCAATCAACTGGTAAAAATCCTGAGTAGCTTAATCCTGAGTGACAAAGCTTCACAAGGCAACAGACAAAAAAGAATTAACTAAAGAAAAAAAGCACTGGTTTTTGCAGAACTCCACTTTCAGTCAATGGGAGTGACGTTCTTATTAAAAACTGAAGTCTCTAGCTCTTCGACAGAAGGTTGTGAGCTCATTCCCTGTGCTGGGCAGTAAATTTTATTTTTATTTTTCTCTTCAATGACAAAGACTTTAGTGATGATGAAGGACAACAAAGAATTGGATTTAAGAAGACAGGAGATAGCACTTGGCATTGCATTTCATTTTTTTCAATATTGTAAGTAGCATGGAAACAAGAAACTGACAGTGAGTACAAGAAAAGAAACTATGAGAATAGAACAGATGATTACATATAACTAGTTCAACATTAAAATGCTGAGACCTAATTTCCAATCTAGTAGTATGATTAAATTCATGTAGTCAAAGCACCAAAGTGCTTGTCAGCTTGATTAGGAAAAGTCATTATTCCCAGTTCTCAGCTCAGATCTGTCTTAGACTAAAATATTTTTAAAGATAAGATATAGAGAAGAATGTCAGCGCCAAGTGTACTTTCAATTGTGAAATCCAATCAAAGGGCCATTCATCAAACTCCTGGCTTGTTTAAAGAGTACCATTGTACATCATTGCAGTACTTTGTTTTATAATAAACGGGTGTTTTGTAAGTTGAAATAAAATGGAAATTTTCCTTAATTTCTTTTTCGGAATGTAGGTTAAAGTTGGGATCTGGAAAAGAATGAAAATAAAATCTATAGAGGTGAGAGGTTAATTTTATTTTCATTTCAGAGGCACATCAAAAGTTATTCAAAAAGAGGATCAGAACACACACACACACAAATATATATATAAATAGAAAATATATTAAATAATTGTTGGACTTAATCCATTTCACACACACACACACACACACACACACACACACACACACACACACATATATATATATATATATATATATATATATATATATAAAGAAAGAACGAAAAGATATATAATCCGGTGTTCTTATAGATATTTTTATTTTTACAAAATAGTGCTCAATGTAAATTTACAGAGAATTAATATTATAAATTAACTGATTTAAAATATGTTTTTTTTTGGCTACACAGTTCTAACCATGTTTCAAAAATGGAAGCTAAAAGCCTCAAATTTAATTTTGCAATTAAATTAAAGACATTTGTCCCATAATTTTAAAAGTTACTCCAAAATTCGCTTGAGGATGAAATGGAACTAATGTCTTTAATTTAATTGCAAAATTAAATTTGTGGCTTTTAGCTTCCATTTTTGAAACATGGTTAGAACTGTGTAGCGAAAAAACCATATTTTAAATAAATCAATTTATAATATATATATATATATATATATATATATATAATTATTTATTTTTAAAAAATTTATAACATAAATATGTTATAAAATCACTGCAAAAATAGCCATTTTGTTTCAACACCCCCCGTTGTCTTTTTAAGTGATGATGTTGAATAGTAATTGTTGGTTATTGCAATTCATTCTGTATACACCAATCATATACTTGTATATATATGTATATATATATATATATATATATATATATATATATATATATATATTGTGTATATTTTGGCAGCATGTTTTCATTGCGACATGTTTCATTGAATAATTTAGACAAGTTTTGCCTACTTATTTTCAACAGGATCTTATCATATTCACAAACAAACTTTTGGTGCCATTCTTAAAAGAAAAGAGAAAATTACTGTGTTGTTTTTATTAGCACGATATCATCATCATGGTGTTGTTTTTTTAAGACAAAATGTCATATGTAAATAAATCGATGCACGCTGATTTACTACCATTATGTATTTTGAAATAAATGTGAGAAAGAAATAAGTACATATGATAAAAAATATATTTATTATTTTGAAAAAGACTAAACCTGTGTTAAACTATTACTAAAGTTTTCATGCAATGTGTTAACTATTGGAGCCCAGTGGAAAAATAAATCTTCTTTTGATCGTCTTTATTATCAACTACTAATTTTGAATCAGAATTTTTTTTTTATTCATTACTAGCAGTAGAACCCGGCGTTGCCCGGGGATGTAACAGTAAGAGATAGATCAAGTATCGACCATCATAAAGACTGAAAAATAAAATTGACAAAGATTATTGTTTAAGGTTGACAGACACGCATGTCTTAATTAGTTTTTTTTTTTAGTTTTTTTTACAAATTGGTCAAACCCAAACTCAAACAAAAACATTGTTTTCAATCGTTATGAGACTACCGATTGAATAGAATTTTATTATAAACAATTGTCTTGTAAATGGAATTTTTAAAGCATTCTGAATGTAAAAAAAAAAAAAAAAAGTGTGCAAGACAATAAGAAACACTACCTGCCAAAAAAAAAGTGAAGTTTTGTTGAAATCGGTTGAAAAAATGGAGGAAATCCGATCCCATATATAAACGAACACACACACACACACACACACACACACACACACACACACACAACCTGGGTTTTTATAATAATTATAACTCGATATGAGTTGTCCTCCTTTCATTGTCGCGATAGCGATGCCTCTTAATCCTGTTTTCAAATTGATTTTGTGCAAAAACAATTGTGTTTTTCCAATTTTTGGTGCTGTCAGAACCACCGCAAGGTAATTTTACGTAGTCCTGCGAAGTTTTGTCGAAATCGGTTGAAAAATGTAGGAAATCCGATCCAATATATAAACGAACAGACACACACACACACACACACAACCTGGGTTTTATAATAAATATGATTAACTGACTAGTGGACCCGTGCCGTCAAAATTGACAGCAAGAAAAAATGTATGATAAGTAATATGTATTATATTGTAAGTAATCTTTCTTTAATCCGAGTACAATTTTGTTATTTAAAATAGTTCATAGTTAGCATTAATAATTGAACAGTATAATTTATAAACACCTAAAGAAAGATATCTGTATATTAAGCACAAAATTTTTGCATAAACTTTGGAAGGTTTGAGTAATCCTTGACAGTTCGTAGATTCAATCTGTAATTTCAGTCTGCTTATTTGTTGTCCTACTAAGAGGAACATATTATCAATATATTTTTTCATTATTTTTTCTCAAACTATTATCAACTTTCACAAGATATACTCCAACTTGTAACATACAATAATTAACGACAAAATATATATATATACAGATTCAGCATCATCCAACACACATCATCGTATGATTTGTATTTATGAAGATATTTTAAAATTGAAAATGTGTAATAACTGCATTTGAATCCATTTTTAGATATGTGTTTCAAAATTCTCAGAATTAAAAAGGAAAAAACGAAGGGGAATAATTATTATTCCCTTTCGTTTTTAATTTTAATTCTGCTGATAATTTTAAAACGCTATTTGTGTTTTTTAATTTTCTATTCTCTTGAATTTATTTCCATATTTTTTGTGTAATTATCTTATTTTTTATTATTGCAGATTTTAAAAACGAAACTTAATATCTATTCTTCGTTTTTAGTTTTTTTTGACAAAATCAAATTTCAAACAAAATATCTTGAATTAGTCTGGGCCGGGCCGGGCTGGTTCAAGAGTCTCCGCCCCACTTCAAAACTATTATGCAGAAAAATAATTTATTTATGGTATGGAAAATAATTTTTTATTCAATCTTTATGGAAAATAATTTTTTACTCAATCTTTAAAAAATAAACATCATTGTTTTTTGGTTTGTAACTAACATAAAAAAAGTATATAATTTTAAAGTCTTATTAAAGCAAAAACTATAGCAAACCTTATTTTTATGAAAATTGATTTAAATAAAATATAGTTAAATTCGTAAAAAAAAAAAAAAATATTCAACACGGCTAATGTTGCCCGTAACTCATATCTGTGTCTCATAACTACTATTTTAACTCAAGTTCTTTTTTCTTTTCAAAAACAAATATAACTTGAATTTGTGCAGGTAGGTCATCGTTATTTTGCAAACTTCCCCTCAGTTGTTAACCATGCACAAAAAAGTAAATCTATATGTATGTGACGTTTTAGATAATTAATAAAAGATATACTTATTATTTTGAAAAAGATTACACCTGTTTTGAACAATTTCTTCAAACTTTCATGCAATGTATGAAACCCAATAGAGAACAATAAACCTTATTTTTTCGTCTTTAAATACAAATTAAAATGTGTAATTAATAATAGAATTGATAATATTGTTACTTCACCATTTTGCATCATGGACTGCTTTTAAAAGTAAACGAATGGGTTTATGGCTGGTCTAGAAAAAGAAAGAGTAAAAAAAAATCGAATCTCTGAATGGAGAAGTTGATTACGCTAAAACACTTCAGGAGAGAATCAGCTTGACTTTGAAGGAAAAAAGGTGAAGACAGTTTAAGATGGTTGAGGCAAATATAAAGTAAACAGAGTGGCAATAAATTCCTTTTGTGAAATTTGAATCGCCTGTGAGGTGTCGTTCGGTACAAGTGTAAATGCAATAGAAAGATGCGGGCAAAGCATATTCTGTCTCTTTCTTGAGGAAGTGTGTTTATGGGATGGGGGGGGGGCAGAATTCATCTCAGAAAATGCACTGAAGTTTAAAAGCCAAATCGCTTCAGGGCGTAGGTGATCATATCTCTCCACAACTTTCTATCCTTTATAGCTTTAAGCAATGTTTTTCTACTACTATTGCTCTCAGGTTCTGTTCTGCTATCTCGCTAGGTAGGTTGCTCCTTGCTTCTCTCCATTCTCTAAAGACGTGGGCGATGATGGCTCTCCACAACTTCTTAATCTTTATAGCTTTAAGCAATATTTTTCTGTTTACTATCCCACCTAGTCTCTGTTCAGCTATTCATTTAAACTCGATACGTAAGGTTGTTCAATGCTTCATTGGTATTTCTTTTTTCTATGTGAATTAGATTTAAAAAAAAACAAAACAAAACTTATGCAATGATAATTGCAACGAATTTAATTTATTGGTTTTATTTTTACAGCTTATCAACTTTTTGTAGGTTATTTAAAGCCAGAAAATATTTTTAGATTGTAAGAATTTGTTGGGAGAGGAGAGGTAGATAATAATGGGTCAATGATAATAGTTTCAATTAACCCATAGTTGGGGGTTGGGAAGAGGTGGATTCATGCACTTCCAAATGGTTTTTAGTACATAAGTGAATATATATAATGAACTCAACGGGAATAGGGACGGCTCTCCGATTAACAATTCCATGTTATTGTCAGTTACACCACCTGCACATCCAGGCTTACAGCACCTGGTATTCCTAAGTGGTCACCCATTTAGGTATGGACCAGGTTCGATGTTCAATGATCGTATGAAACCCTATGTTTCACCTTACAGGAATCGGTATTTCAACACGACGTGGCTGCAAATAAGAAAAAATTCCAATCAGCTGAAGAAAGCCGGGGCGTACAACGGCCGAAACGTCGTGAATCATACTTATTATAAAACGCAGGTTGTGTGTGTGTGTGTGTGTGTGTTCGTTTATATATTGGATCGGATTTCCTACATTTTTCAACCGATTTCAACAAAACTTCACAGAACTGCGTAAAATTACGTTGCAGTGGTTCTGAGAGTGCCAAAAATTGGAAAAACACAATTGTTTTTGCACAAAATCAATTTGAAAACACGATTAAGAGACATCGCTGTTTCGAGAATGAAAGGGGGACAACTCATATCGAGTTATACTTATTATAAAACCTAGGTTGTTTGTGTGTGTGTGTGTGTGTGTGTTTCTTTATATATGGGATCGGATTTCCTACATTTTTCAACCGATTTCAACAAAACTTTTTTTTTGGCAGGTAGTGTTTCTTATTGTCTTGCACACTTTTTTCTTTATTTTTACATTCAGAATGCTTTAAAAATTCCATTTACAAGACAATTGTTTATAATAAAATTGAAAAATTCTATTCAATCGGTAGACTCATGACGATTGAAAACAATGTTTTTGTTTGATTTTGGGTTTGACCAATTCGTAAAAAAAAAGAAAACAAAACAAAAAAAAAACTAATTAAGACATGCGTGTCCGTCAACCTTAAACAATAATCTTTGTCAATTTTATTTTTCAGTCTTTATGATGGTCGATACTTGATCTATCTCTTACTGTTACATCCCCGGGCAACGCCGGGCTCTACTGCTAGTATGGCAATAAAGATGAGAACAACAGTCTGAACAATGTAAATTGCTTAATAATAACTTATTCCATTACATCGTCGGCAAAAAATAAAGAGAAAGAAAATTAGAATAAGATGAAAATGACACGAATTCATCATTTACTCAGCGTATTTTACCCCTCTATGGGTCCCACTCCGCCTATTTCTGTTGGAATTTTGGTTGATGATTTGCCGATTCCATTTGCATGTTAACGTTACCCTGTTCCTCATCTCAGAGGTCCCCCCCCTCCGGTAAAGGTTTTGATCTCTGAGACGCAGCTACTATACCCATACTATACCCAGGCTGGCGACTGGTCGATGGTCGTTAGCCGCTTGGCACAGATGGGTTGGGGAATGATGCCAGGTCAGGACCAATAATATTGCAGATTCTTCTTTGAATTTTATTATGGAGCACCAGACCAGATGTTACACCAGTAGTCAAAACACGGATGAATAGTAAACTTATAAATATATTAGATTCTCGCGAGAAAAATTGTCTAGCATGTCATAGGGAATCAACTTTCCTAGCAAAAGACCTAGCAGTTGATTCAATATAATCTTTCCACTATCAACGGAAAAGGTTTGTCCGCGCAGGCTCAATGAATCATTCTTCTGGAGTTTAGCACCAGCCATGCTGATGGAAAGTAAAACAGTTTCTCTCAGATGATTAAAAGAGAATAGTTTCGTTTTGGATAGAAAAATATATTTCATTGGAGAAGCATTTTATATTTGACTGGTAATGAACGATTATAGGTCTCTCCGTTTTACTGTTGAACTAGTTAGATGTAACCGACACTTCTCCTTTAACAGTTACTTTTCTCGCACTTTCTACCTGTGGAACTCTATTCCGATTTCTTGTTCCCTTGATAAATACAATCTTTAAAAATTTAAATGCAACGTCAATCGCCATCTTCTTGAACCCTGTTCCCTTTTTTGTCATTTCTTCAATTCTCCCCCATTCTCAGTCTTTTCATTCTCTTTCACTCCCTGTTTCCCCTGCATTTTAGTGGTATTATCGCCTTGCTTGGGGGGAAATGGGTAAAGAAATGTATCAAATCCTTTTTCATTCCTCCTTTCAAACATGTAAATGCAGTAAAAAAAAAAAAGACAACGTAATCTTTGACGCCCAAATTTAGATTTCTGCTTGCGAACCAGATCTTTCCATTCATTCAAGCAACGAGAGTTTAGCTGTCAGCACCTCTCATCTACGTAAATCGGTCAATAATAATAAAAAAAACAAAAAAAACAAAAAGACAATAGAGACAAAAGCCTGAGATTCCCTGCTTCACTAATTTGCGAAACTCTTGCTAGCATTCTACTCTCTCGATACGCAACAAAAGACACCCTTTCACTTGATCGCTTTCAGGAAAGCAAAGCGTTTGCTAATGCGATTATCATCAATAACTTGTCAGAGGCGTTTGTTCTGCATCTGTAATTAAGGTCATTTATGTCTCTCGTGTCCAATCCAGATAAAGCATATCTGGCACTCTGGTCAGTTATTTCTACTGTATTTGGTTAAATTGACCTGAAAAATAATCTTTCAAAGTACAGCTTTGTTATTCTTTCCATACAAGCAGTAGAAGAGATATCTTTTTATTCAAATGCCAAACAAATCGAAAGAAAGTAGTGTACCCCGGATATAAGAGACCCGGATATAAGAGAAACCCGGATATAAGAGAGATTTTATCTGGTCCCAAATAAGAGCCATACTTACCTAAACAAAATAGACCAAACCCGGATATAAGAAAAACTCGATATAAGAGACTTCTTCTCCGGTCCCGACAACTCTCTTATATCCGGGTTACACTGTATTAGAAAAGAACTATTCTATCAGGATGAAACGATGAAATAATGGAGTAATTTCGTGTGCTTTGCTATTCGGAGCAGCATGCTCATCTTGATTGTTCTGCTCACATCATTTCGGTCGCTTCGGCATTTGGCCGGATTGACAGTTGTTGAAGAGGAATATTATTGTTATATTAATGATGTGTCTATGGAAATTGCAAATGTATTATTTAGCGTATAGCAGTTTAACAATTTGTTATAGCATTATTATTAAGGAAATATATTTTCTTATGTTGTATACCATAGGTAGTTCGTTTGGGATCAAGAAGTCCCCCAGAAGAGGAGAATTGTAACGTTGTAGCTCAGGCCAGACTATAGCACCACTTCCTTATCAATGTCTAATTTTGTACATTTTTGTGCAAAAAAGTGGATCAGAGAGCCTGCACAGCTTAGTAAATATTTTCAGGAAATATCAGCTTTTAATTGGTCAATAAACACACAAGTGGGCGTTGCAATCCATCCGCGTACATATAGTTTTTCCAGCGCATGACCAAGTCAAGTTTCCCGCCATTTGCTGTGATCCTGTCACGTGATTACATTATCTATAAATAGCAGACAGGTGTTCGCTTATTCTCTTTTACTCTTCCAAATTCCTGCGAAGAGGTGATCGTAAGGATTCTCGTCTCGACCATAGGCGGTCAGACGTTAAAAGCATTTTCACGCACGCACGTATGTATGAACTTTTCCAAACTACATTACAAACATACAGAACATTTCAAAACATGCAACAAGAACTTTTCTCTTTGAAATATTCTTCTAAAACTACACTTTATTCAGCAATATTCCCAGTCTAAGAGACATAACTCTAACAGATCTTTAACTTCTACGTGTGTACATCAACATACAAATAAATAAAAATGTTATGTTTTTAAAACCATTTTGCTCATTCTTGTATTTCATGCTTTGTGGTATTTTATGTTTAATATAAATTGTGTGTTCATGTTATTCACGCAGCCTTGAACAAACATCTACAATTGTCCGTTCTTATTACCAAGTCATTACATTATGGTGACCTCCGACGTCTGAAATGGGGCGAGAGAAACAACTAGACCGCTACAAGACAATGGATTCGTTCTCAAAGTGCAGCTTCTTCCACTCGAACGCACGTGAAGACGAATTCACAGAAAAATAACCCATTGGCCACAAAATAAAATAACTTTTCTGTACTCCCAAGCCTAAGGCTTGAACAAGAGACAGGTGGCCTAGTGGAATAAAGTAATCGTTTTAAATACATCTGATTCCACTTATGAGTTCAATCCCTGGGTCTGGTGGATTGTTTTTGTTTAGTGGCATATCAACCTCTGTAGATTATTGAATGCCGAAATCTAAATATTTTGTATACAATTTAATTTAGTTTTATATTATTTTTGGAGATAATAAGGCTTTTAGTGATACAAGACTTACTAATTAACCCATAGTTGGGGAAGAAGAGGCGGATTCAAAACTTTCCCAAGGGTATTTGCGCGTTCATATAACGAACTCAACTGGAAATAGAACTCGACTTATCTATTAACAATTCGGGGTCAATATCCATTAAACCAGCCGTACATCAAAGCTTACAGCAGCTTGTATTCGCAAGCGGTCACCCATCTAGGTATTGACCAGGCTCGACGTAGCTTAACTTCTCTAATCGTACGGGAATCGGTGTTTCAACGTGATATAGCCGTAACACATGCAACATCCAAACTTATAGTATCTGGTATTCGGAAGTGGTTACCCATATAGTTACTAAGCAAACTCGATGTTTCTTAACTTTGGTCATCGTACGGGAACTGGTATCTCAATGTAATCTGGCCGTAAGAATCCACCTACCCCCGGACTGGTATTTCTAAAAAAAATGAATTCAGTGGAAGAAGCGGACAAGCAGCACAAACATCTGACTATATTTCTAAGATAAGGTATTGTAACTATTTACACCGTTCGGACTGTTGTCCTCATCTCTGTTGCTATATTCACGGCGTTTCGGTCGTTGTACGCTCCGGACTTCTTCAGGTGATATACGTTGGAATTTTGAACCGATCCCTTTATTTAGTCCACGGGGGTAGGTTGTTCTAATTCCGCATGTACAACGGCTGAAATGTTAGGAATATAGCAATAAAGTTTAAAGGACAACAGTCCGAACGATGTCAAAAGTGTAAAAAGCAGAACAAAGTTGGATAAAAATAGTGAGAATTGAAATATTCCCTAAACACGAAAAGTGAAATCTACCCCGAGGCTTGAATATAGGCTTCAGTTTGAAATTCCAGGAAGGTACGGACACTGGGAGAATGCCGGAGGCTGCAACAGGAAAAATTTTATAATTTGTAACGACCAAGAGGCGTGTGTGCTGATTACAAAGCATATAATAATATATGCATATGATAATGATAATAATGATAATTCCTAACCTCACGAATTTCGATGGAGAATAACTGTTCTTCAATTTTCCTATTTTATAGAGAAGAGATCGATTTTGGTAGACATCTCGAACCAATGTACCACTTATTCGCTTTACAAAATCCATCACAAACGATTTTTGATTTTCTTGGCTGCAAACCGCCTGCATACAGGTAGAAAATGATTCAAAATAAAAAGGGGTGTAAGACATTCACTATGATGTACTAGACGGCTTTTCTCGCCAAAAAAAAAAAAAAATATATATATATGACATAAGTTTACCATTCGTCCTTGCTTTGAAATGATTGACGTTGCTATATATGCTTGATAAAATTCAAAGAAGAATCTTCAATGTTATTGGTCCTGACCTGGTATCTTGTCCTTTTCCCACCAGCGCAATGTAGCTTCCCTGTGTCTTTTCTATAAATACTTTCATAATAATTGTTCTGATGAACTTTCCTCTATGGTTCATTAGGGTTTGATTTTTATATGCTGTTATTTTTATTCTCCATGCCACCACAGACAAATTGTGATATGTGGACTAGTTAGGACGACATAAGAGACTTTGTGGCGTTATAGTGGCTGTAGTAAGAATGTTAAGTAAAAATGTATTGCATTGGTGTAAAGAATACTGTGGTATGTTTTGGTCAGTAATCGTAGCTTAGTTTGAGAGAGATTGAAGACCAGCCTTTCCCTATCCCTCCTTTGACCTTGTGTCACATTTTTGCATTAAAACAAAATAAATATTACGTTCCTCTATGATACCTAAACTTTATGAATTTAAGAGGACTACTAAACTGACGACAAGGTCTCATCAACTTACAGCTAAAATGGTTAAATGTAGCCGTAAGTTCTATGCTAACAGTTTCTTTTCTTGTGGAACACCCTGCTGGCTTCTTGCTTCCCATTCAACTTTGATCTTCAAACATTTAAATGCAATGTCAATCGTTATCTTCTGTCGTCTTAATTTGTATTCTTTCATTGTGTTCTCTTCTTAACAGAAGTTTTTTTCTTATATCACTCAGTAACCACTTGCGTCCTAGTGACTTTATTGCCTTGATTGGGGTAAAATGACTAGGAAAAAATGGAGATGACATAGTGTTGATAGCAGACACGAAAAGAAAAGAAAGCGAGGAAAAAGGATTAAAAAAAAACCCAGAAACCATGGTTGTTAGCAAAAGGATGAGCCCAACATGTAAATTATAAATTGATGATGTCGAACTCAAATAGATGCAATAATTTAGATATCTGCGAAGTGTATTGATAGAGGACAGAAAGTGTGAGACGGAAATCCTAAATGCGCATTGGGATAACGAAAGATGCCTTCCAGAATCTGAGAAAAGCAATAAGAAACAGAAAAAATATCATTAAAAACAAAGAAAAGAGTACTGAACTGTTATGTAGTATCAGTCCTCCTATATGGCAGTGAATACTCGACAATCTTCTAGCAAATTAAGAAGAGACAAAGCAGAAACGTGGTTCTACAGACCGATACTGAGAATACCATGGCCCAAAGATGTGAGCAATGACAAAGTTCTAAAGAAAATGGAAACAAAAAAGGAACTTATACTTAACATCAGGAAGTGAGAGTTGAAATTTCGAGGGCATATAATGAGAAAAGAGCGCTTGGGAAATTTCATACTCACAGGACAGTTTGATGGCACGAGAAACGGAGGAAAGCAATGCATTTCCTATCTGGCAAGCTTGAGTAAATGGATGCCGATATAGAAGAATATATTAAAATTTACCGAGAAAAATGAATTAATGATTTCATTAAACTTCGGAATAGTTTTTTGCGAGCTGGAGATAAATAGCCAAATTATTATCAATTGTTTTTTTTTTTTATTTTGCTTCTTTGAAATTTAGAAATGAAGCCAACAAACACGAGGCAACCTTCACTGTCAGAAGGTCCGATTTGAAACAAATCAACAAATTTCTCCATCAAAAGCAGTGAGTTTTCGCTGTGAACGCCTCACATCGACACAACCCAGTTAAAAACAACAATGTGATCTATTTCCACCAAGCTTAAAGCAAAAACTCTCTCTCTCTCTCGCTATATATATATATATATATATATATATATATATATATATATGTTAAGAAATGTACAAGGTCCGACAATTTATTTATTAAAGACATTTTTATGTTTAACGTTGTTATTTATAGATACAAGTATTTAAGCAAATGCTCTGTTTATGATAAAGAGTATTAAATAACATTTACCGGCCTGAATGTCCGAGAAATTTTCTTAACATATGACGTCATTTGTTTACATTCGATACGCCAGAGCAGTTATGAATGTACGAGATTCATGGAAGATTGAAGTTTATAAACAGTAAATTCGACCTTGTCTACCTTTGTGGCCGAGCGGTCAAGGCACGTCTGCGTATATGACGGTTCCGTATAGGATGCAGTTTCGAATCCTGTCAAAGAACGAATATTTTCTATGAAAATTTCTCGGACATTCAGGCCGGTAAATGTTATTTAATACTGTTTATCATAAACAGAGCATTTGCTTAAATACGTGTATCTATAAATAACAACGTTAAATATAAAATGTTTTAATTATATATATATTTATTAAAGACATTTTTATGTTTAACGTTGTTATATATATATATATATATATATATATATATATATATATATATATATATATATATATATATATATATATAAAATGAAATTCTGTGACTACGATTAATTCATTCGCCAGTCTGTTGCAACCTCTAAAATAGCAATATACCGTGTTTGGAACAAGACGGGTGATATTAATCCCAAGAATAAAGTTTATTCCAAACCATCCAAATATCATTTCGAATGGACAAGAATTCAGTTTCCAGTTCGCCCTTCGTTTGTGAGAATTCTAAACAAATCAGAAGGCCAAACGCTTCAAAAAATTGGAATTTGGATCCAGAAAGAATTATTTACGCATGACCAGTTGTATGTTGCATCCTCAAGTAAGTGTAAGAAATCCTAAGAATTTACTAAAAAGGAAAAAGATAAATTTCCTTAAAAATATTGTTCACCTTGAAGTTCTATAAAATTAAATTAAATTAAAGAAATTATTAAACTACGAAGAAGTGTGTTTGTCAAAGTATTTTTCCAAACAAATCAGTTTATTCAAATTTCATCGATTGGTTTGCGAAATTGAAGGAAACGTAAAATTTGTAAATCTAGACAAAAATGTTAGCGATAACTTCAGCAATATTAAATACATTTGAGGATTTCAGCATTCGTCAGAGTGTTGCAAAAAGATTCTAATTTCTAAAATTTCTATATTTTGATGCTGAGATTGTGTCTTTATTAAAGTAAAAAGCCTGTGCATATTTTTCTAATGAAAATTTCAGGAAAAGTTGATCTAGAAAAGAATGAAAAAATGGCTGAAAAAGAAGATTTACTCGGAGCCGTTCTGAATGCAAGGAATAAATCGATAGAAAATAATTTCATTCGATTTTCTGATGACCTAAAAAGTTTAGCAATCAGTTTAATGGGAAGTACGGAACTGAGTTTCGAAAATTTTGAAATATAATTTCCAATTACTTATTTATTGAGAGTCAGTAGCAGGTGGGATACATTTAAAGAGTTTAAGGTTTTATAGATTTATGGTTCAGGATTATCCTACGGGACAATACTTTTAGCATTACAAGAATCAAATTGGACCCAAAATGGAGAATTACTGCTATGTCTGGACTGGAGTTACTCAAACCTCACTTTCAAGCCTTGGTAGCAGGATCGGTGTGTATTACCCTCGAACCCAACCGGAGGAGATCCTGATTAGGGACCCCGGTCGTGTTTTGTGACATGCGCTATCTTATCAACATTAGTTTTTTTTTCTACCTACATTTATATACGTTAGAAATTAACCTAAACACAAGAATAAACAATTTGCGAGGATTATGACGTCATTCTGGGGTCTTTTTTTATTTCAAATCTGTGAATATATTTTGCTTATACGAAGTCTCGAAAAAAGATAACATTCACTATTTTTTATCCATTATGTTGAATGTGTGAAAATCATTCAACTTTTTAACAAGAAAAATCTTAAGTTGATATTAAAATTCTCACAAAACATTGCTGATTCATTAAAGACTAGCAGTAGAGCCCGGCGTTGCCCGGTGATGTAACAGTAAGAGATAGATTAAGTATCGACCATCATAAATACTGGAAAATAAAATTGATAAAGACTATTGTTTAAGGTTGACGGACACGCATGTATTAATTAGTTTTTTTTTGTTTTTTTTTACGAATTGATCAAACCCAAACTCAAACAAAAACATTGTTTTCAATCGTTATGAGTCTATCGATTGAATAGAATTTTATTATAAACAATTGTCTTGTAAATGGAATTTTTAAAGCATTCTGAATGTAAAAATAAAGAAAAAATTGTGTAAGACAATAAGAAACACTACCTGCCAAAAAAAGTGAAGTTTTGTTGAAATCGGTTGAAAAATGTAGGAAATCCTATCCCATATATAAACGAACACACACGCACACAAACAATCTGGGCTTTATAAGTATAATTCGATATGAGTTGTCCCCCTTTCATTCACGTGATGCCTCTTAATCTTGTTTTCAAATTGATTTCGTGCAAAAACAATTGTGTTTTTACAATTTTTGGCGCTGTTAGAACCAACGCAAGGTAATTTTACGTAGTCCTGTGAAGTTTTGTTGAAATCGATTGAAAAACGTAGGAAATCCGATCCAATATATAAACACACACACACACACACACACACACACACACACACACACACACACACACACACACACACACACACACGATCTGCGTTTTATAATAATTAAGATGTAATGATCTATTATGACATGTTTCTAATTTGTATTTAGGTACATTGCATTTATTTTCAATCTTTCTAGTTGAATCGATCACCAGATTAAAAGCTTGACAGAGCAGTTACCATGAAAATATTTGTAGAAAAGATAGAGGGAATCTATCTCACTTCGGTGAGAAAGTGACTGAAGTCAGGATCGATTATTTAGCATCCCACTACCACTTTTTTTTTTTTTTTTTAGCAATGTCGATTTTTATGCAAATCTGTGCAAAAAAGCGGATCACAGAGCTTATCCATCTGCATACATATTTTCAGAAAACCTCAACTTCTAATTGGTCAATAAACACACAAGTGGGCGTTGCAATCCACCCACGCGCAAGTCTTTTTCCAGCGCGTGACCAAGTCAAAATTTCCCGCTTCTTTCTTCGGAGCCTATCACTTGACAGCATTGATTATAAATACCAGACACAAGTTTGTTCTTTCTCTTCTCTTCTATTTTTGATTTCGCTTGCTTACGAAAATCTAGCTGGTAAAGAAATCACGTTCCGACCCGACTTCGGGCGGACGCTATGAAAACATATTCACAAACGCACGCATACACATACGCACGAAACTTAATTACGAATATTACATAACATTACAAGCAACAGAAACTTAATGACAAACATTACGGAACATTCACTCCTTCAACTCTTTTGAAGCAAAACGTAAATCAATACATATACGAACAAACACTCTTTCACAGTGAGACAAAAGAAAAGTCAGCCAGACATCGCTGCCACGCTAAAGAAATTTAACTTGGATATTATAGTTTTTTTCCAATTCTTCACCAGCAATAAATTACTTTAAAAAGTCATTTGAAGCTACATGTTTATCGAACATATTTTCAGCTTTTCAGGACATAATTCAAGAAACTTTCTCAGTTCTATTTTCAGAAGTACAAAGATTAAATTTCATTTCGTCCCAAACAGAAACTTTTTGAAATATCAAGTAATAATATAAGTTCCTCTTTTACCAAAGACATTCTCACAATGAACATTTCGAGCGGCAAATAACTCCTATTAAATTAATTATGCTTGTAAATCATTGACATAAATAAACATGAATATTCTTTGTTTGTTATAAAACCGTTTTGTGTTCTTGTTTCTCTTGTTGCCGTAAAGTAAAAATGTACGGGTTGATTTTTTCCGCCAATACCGCTACAATTAAATTTGCAAACCTTTCTTTGAGTTTTGTCAAGAATCTCGAGATGTACAAAAAGAGCACCGGCAACAGTATTCAATGAACGGATGAATGGTAGATTTGTAAATGTGCAAGATAGACCTTGACGAGAAAAAGGTATACTTATATAAAGAATGAGAATATAAGAAGAGAAAAAACGTACAAGGGCGTATACAACTGAAAAGGAAGAAAACATTTAAGGCTTTTCTGTTCGAAGTGTGTGTGTGTGTGTGTGTGTGTGTGTGTGTGTGTGCGCGTATGTACATGTGAGTTAAATCTACTAGCCGCCCAAGGGCAAAAAATTTAGGAGCGGAGAGAGAGAGAGAGAGAGAGAGAGAGAGAGAGAGAGAGAGAGAGAGAGAGAGAGGGTATGTCCGTTCTTTTATAGTATTGAAACAGAGCCACCTAACGGGTGCATTGACATACTAGGTGGGGGTGACTCCCACTAAATCTTAGTTCATCGGAAAGACACACTTCAACCTCAGATGCTTACGTGACTGGCTTTCTCACACCTTTTTCCACTTCTCTTTTTCCCTGACACGAACTTCAAAAACTTTTACGAATTTTCCATGGAATTCTGATCAATTTAGCAAGAACATTTCCTGCGAGGCATTTTCATTTTTTTCTCTCTCTAAATTATAAGCTTGTTTTGATCGTATCTTTATTTCAGGGAATATTTATTTTTTGTCGTAAAAAGAATAATTATCAACAACAATTCAAACAATTCATAACACTTTTTATGCTGATGTGCTACAAGTAATAAAATTATATACTTGTCCTTACTAACAATCAGTTTTTAATTCCTTTCCTATTCCACAAGTTGTCACTACTGCTAAAAGTGAAGACCAAACAAATCGTCTGCTTATTGGACGAGAATATCTAATTATATTTAAGTTTAAGCAACGAAGGGGCCACGTTTGATTGAATTATTAGTACGAGTAAAGCAATTTTTAATTGTATTTAGAATTCCTGTTCAAAGAAACGAGGCGTAATTAAATTCCTTACAATAAAAGTCAGCGTTCAATGTCAAGGATTCAACTTACCTTCTCAAACTGAAAATATCGCGTAAATACTGAAAAGTTCAAACACTGAAAAGGCAATTATTACATTGTGAATAAATAATTTACGCAAACTTGTATGTAATGTCGGTGTTCTTTGAAAGATTAATTTTTAATAATATTTACATCTAAGGAATTTATGTGGGCGAGTACAGCAAATAAAAGTAAAATTTTTAATGTTTTGGAAGGTGAGGGTATTAAAAAAAAACTCAAACTTACCCAAGTGAAAAATTCACGTGTAAACAGATACCTAGGATGGCACAAGGCTGAGTCCCAATAGCTGCATCTACTGCAAGGAAAGTTGTGTCACTGTGTAGTGCTAGAAAATTTTTCTCGTCCGACTTCATCTTTAACATTTACAAATCCTACCATTCGCCCGTGCATTGAATATTGCTGCCATATCTGGTCTGGTGCTCCTGATATTCATCTCGATGTTCTTGTTAAAATCCAAAGAAGGATCCTGACTTAGCATTTCAACTTCAGTCACTTTCTCACCGACGTGTCTTCTCTCTGTCTTTTCTACAAATATTTTCATGCCAACTGCTCTGACGAGCCTTTTCTCTGGTGCCTCGACTACATAAATTTAAACATGCTACTAGATTGGCATTTAGGTCCCATCCATTTACTGTTGAAATAACTAAATGCAACCGCCACTTCTACTCCAACAGTTTATTTCCTCGTACTTCCAGCCTGTGGAACTCCATTCCATTTACTTGCTTCTCTAATAACTACAATCTTCAAAAAATTAAATGCAACGTCAATCGCTATCTTCGTGAATCCTGTTCATCTTTTGTCCTTTCCTCAATCCTCCTTCTACTTAGTATTTTCTCTCACTATCAATCCCTGTAACCCTCTGCGTACTAATGAAATTCCCGCCTTGGTTGGGGTGAAATGATAAAAAAAAACGCCATCAGATTGAGTTGCGGTGGCCTTTAAATCAAAAGAGTCGTGAGTATGAATTTGCCCACGAAAATGAGATCATTTTTACGGGAAGGGGAAAAGACATTTCTGGAAGGCGGGCCACTGATGGATCCTCATTAGCGATAGGACTGTGGGAGCCCTGCGTATACATGGGGTTAGGGACAGTCGATAAAATATTCCCGGGCTTTGGTGACGCTTCAAACGGCAGAGATTAACCCTATTCACCACTAGAAGGGGGACTGCCACCTAGAGCTCAAGTGCACTCGGTAAAGGTATTTATCCTTACCTCCACTCGAATGGAATAGACCAAGTTCAAAGTAACAACCTACGTGTACATGGAACCAAGGTTAAAAATGTCCAGTCCTCTTGGTACTTTCTTTTATAGAGATCCCTCAGTTGCCAGGGTTTATGGGATCATTAAAAAAGTATGAACGGTAAAGAAGTGAATGAATCGATCATTTTCCTGATAGGGTGTTACGGAAATATAGTGATGTATGTGTTTAAGAAGAACACCGTTGCGTAATGGTTTTTAAAAATTTAAATTTATAGCATCAACGTTTTCTAATATTAAAATTTTCTAGCACCAACATCAAGATTGACGAAGATCTCATTGACGTGCCAAGTTTGAGAAATCAAGTTTGAGGATGGGCCACACGTCTGAAAGTTTATGTTGGTAGTTCAGAGGGAAAGCAGCAATTAAAATTGTTACGCAACGTAAGGGAGTGTGCACAGTAACAGTTGGGGGGTTCAGGTGTTGAAAACCCGCTAGAAAATTTTGAAATTTGACCGATTACACGGAAATTTTTGAGACCATCTGGCCAACGTTAGCTATTAGGTTGCTGCAAAAATAATGTCGTTTTTTGACGTTAAGTTGAACGTCAAAAAACGACATTATTTTTGCACCAACCTAATACTTCAACACATTGGCTTATGATTCTATCATTAAATGGCATTATTTTAGTAACAAACACTTAAAAAACATCGATTTTGTTGAGAAAATTACTCATTTAAAAAAAGTTGCTTTAGGGCACCCCTCTGAGATTAAGGACCGGGAAGCTTAAACTTCATTACTTATATAGTAGTTGTGCCACTGGTCCTTGATTTGAATATAGTGCCACATTTGGTCTGGTGCTCCTGCTATATATTTAGAGGTCCTTGATAAAATCCAAAGAAAAATCTGCAGTGCTATTGGCCCTCGGCATCCCGACTTCTGTCCATTTTCTACCATTATAACATAGCTGCCTTTTCTATAAATATTTTGATGGCAATTGTTCTGATGACATTTCCTTTATGGTACTTAAACTTTATGAATTTAAGCGCAGTACTAGATTGGCGGCGAGGTCTCATCATTTTACAGTTGAAATGGCTAGATGCAACCATAAGTTCTGTTATCAGTTTCTTCTATCACACCTATCGCTTGCTTCCCAAGTTTAATCTTTAAAAATTTAATGACTGTCAATCGTTATTTTTTGTCTTATTTTTTGTTCTTTTATTGTTCTCTCTCCTTAATAGTATTTTTTCTCATATTCTCTCATACTCTGTAACCATTCTTCACTTGCGTCTTAGTGGCTTTATTCCCTTGCTTAGGGTAAAACTATAAAATTTGAACACTTCCAATAGTAATAACAACAAAATTGGGTTGCACATGTAACTAAATGAGAAACTAATTTAATAATCATGTTAACTTTCCTCACTAACTAAACCAAAAAAGCTTTCATGCTTTCAACTCTCATCAGTTTTAGAAAGAGCAATAACAGTTACTGGAGGTGATCGGTTTAATTTCCTGAAAAACTGTTTCAATGAAAATATTTTATTATATATGTATATATTATATTTCTGTTATGTATATTATTATGTTTATATAACACTGTTATGCATATATTATGTAAAGGCAATGAATATCGCATGTTTCCTGTATGAAAACGACTAATTTAATCATTACCATATTTAGAAGTTATTATCTTTGACTGTGTATTGAGCAATTTTTCATATTTTTATTGATTCATCCATATGGATCATTCAGTGCACTTGTTTTAAAATAAACTACGCTATTTGTGATGACTGACTGATTGGAGGATTTGTCTTTTTACAGCTCATCAACCCTTTGCGGGTTGATAACATAAATTGAAAGAATAATTCTTTTGTTTTCTTTTTTTTTTTGCAAGTGAAGATACGCGTTCTATTGTTTAACCAATTGCGGAAGGAGAAGATGAATTAATTCCTTTCGCAAGGATATTTTTGCGTAAGTTAATGTAACGAATCCGTCTTGAACTCGAACTCAAGTCGATATCCATTCCACCGACCGCACATCCGTTATTCGAGGTAACGACTGAAACCCTGTCATTATAGCGAATTCAATTTTGCACATTTTTAATCCCTTAAATAAATATTGCATTGTGGGCACGGATATTTCCCGAAACTGTGACCTAGGATGATAAAAAAACATTGCTGCTGCGAGTGGATTACCACTCGGACGAGAAAAGCTCTGACTTGAGATGATAAAAGACTACTCCTGCTACTACTACTACTACTGCTACTACTTTTATTGTTGAAGAAGAAGAAGACTTCAAGTATCATTTGAAATCTATGAAAATTCACTTTACGTAGAACGTTTTTTCTAAACCTGCGAACGTTTATCTCATATTTGAAAACACCTGAAGTAGATCAACTTTTTCTTATCACCTACGAATTGTTTGATTTTCAACCTTTGAACCTTCGACATTTTGAATTTGTGAAATTTCGAAGTAAGTAAAATTCTTTTGTTGCTAAGAAATCGATTTATATGAATTGTTGCTCTAAAAGGAAGTTAAAATTCCTTTGTTAAGGAAAATTGTTTCATATGATTTGTATTTTGAAAGAACTGTTAACCTGCCTTGATAGTTTGAGGCGTACAATGGGCATTTTGTGCACGGTCTATATTGTATTTTGCATATTGTGTAAAATATTTTTGTCTCATTAATGAATGTTTGTGTAGTGACATTAAATATAGTAGCAGCTCTAAATAAATGTTATATCAGCAACAGCTCTCGAATATAAAAACACGTGAACCCTAAAGTAACTTTCTTCCCGGGTTTTTCCTCATTCGGACTACTGACATGAACTTTCCAAGCTGAAGCTAAAAGAGCTGTGAACGCCATTAAACTAAAACACACCAACAAAGTAAGTTCCCATTATAACATATTAATAAACATTTCGTTGTGTATACAATTTACGTCAAACAAAGGAAACTCTTGATTAAACTTGACTTTTGTTAATTTTGTTTTAATAAATGTTATATTTGCATTGTAAATCAATTTGTCTATTATTTTGTGCATGTAATCTTTTCGAATTTAGCTAAAAATTTCACAGGTAAAAATGACACAGGTAAAAATGGCACAAGTGGGAAAATAGGAAAAAGTGACACAAAGTGAAAGGTCAGTTGTCCTGGAGCCGTCAAGCACACCATTGATCTCAGTGGCTCTATCACAATCCCATCATGGAAGTTATAGCAAGTAATAAAGGAAAAGAGAAAATTTGCTTCCAAGGGTGCATGCATACAAAACAGATTGCAAGATCAATTACTATCATATGGAGATGTGTTAAGAGAATATCTTTTTGTAAAAGGTACCATGACCACCAGATTTGATATGACTGATCCTGTAGCAGCTAAAAACCATATCCACGCTCCTGATTATTCAGCTATTGCATCCACGAAATGCATTAACAACATGAAGAGAAAAGCAGCAGAAACAGAAGATCAACCTCGCCAGATTTATAGCAATGACCTACTACTGCTGCTCCCGAGCATTGTGCCATTTTTTTTTTCTATTTTCCCACTTGTGCCATTTTTACCCGTGCCATTATTACTGTGTGGTGTACCACTCTTTTCACCATCATTATTTCTTGTACTACAAAATGTTCCTGTAAGAAACCTTACACATTTAATTATTGAAGTATCTAATCACTAAATTTGTTTATTTATAAATTTCCCTTTAAGAGTCTTAACTTTTTCGTTGGCGTCTGTACTTATAAAGGAAAGGATTACAGATTGAAATACTCTTTTGAAATCTTCCTCCTCCAATATTCTTCTCTATCACTCCCATTTTTTTCTTTTTTTTTTTTTTTTTAGTAATGCCCAATTCTAAGGTCATCGTTTTGAGTTTAAAACACTTTCAGTGAAATCACATATTTTAAATATGGCTGCGATATTTTACTAATCATTTTTAGCAACTATATGTTCAGTAACTAATTTTCTTTTTTCTTATTTTTCTAAGTATATTGGAACGACAGAACTTTTGTATATTTAGTGAAAATCCTTTGTGAAGTTTCATCTCTTCCTCAAACTTTAATACTTCTATTTCTTTTGATCTTGTTTGAATAAGTGATTCGCGTTTTTTTCGGCGTTCAAACATTTGTTTAACTTGGCATTATTGTTTTCTATACATTGTGTTATTGCTAAAATGTTAAGATGTATTCATTTTATTAATGGCTAATATATGAGTAATGTTGTTTCTTTTCATGTAAGCAAGTTTGACATGAAGTCATTATTCGTCAAAGGTTTTATTGTCTTCGATTTATTAGTATTACTTTGAATTCGTTTCAATCTCTTATTAAAAATGCTTCTCTTATTATCGATGCCAAGAATATTCTTCATACATCAATCTTTACCCATTTTTATCTCTTTGTTGGCTTACGGCCATATCACGATAAAACACCGGTTCCCGTACGACCACCTGTCTGCTTGGGAACAGAGCTCTTATCCCCGATACTCCCGACAGGATAGGGGCATTGCGTTTTAGCCTCTGCTATTTTTTTAGAACTGTTTTATGGTCATCCGACATTTTAAAAATTATTTTTAAACTGACGTTACATCGTCAGTCATCAACTAATTATATACATCATGTATCTGCGTGGCCGGTGCAGTGCGTTACTACAGAGGAATCTCCGACGAGGTTCGAGCCCCCAAAGGGCAAGTTTCAGCAACGTTTTTTTTTTTCTTTGCTTTTTGTACTTTTTACTTTTCTTTTACTTAAGTTATATTGTCAATCATCAACTATAATAATTGACAGGGCCGGTGCTTACTACCACAAACTTCTCAATCGCGTGGCAGCCGCATGTCTACTGGAGAGAGGGGAAGGAATGCTAATTTAAGTAGCGCTCATTTTTAAAAATTGCAATTTTCTTTCTGAACAGTTCTTTTAAATCAATTAAGACGTAAAATCATTTTCTATTCCAAGATCATCCACTAAGGAGGAGTTCTGTTTTTTTTTTTTACTAATAGTAATGCTAGCTTGATGTAGACGGCTAGTAATTAAAATAAAAATTCTAGTCCCTATTTTTTACAAATCTAGAAAGATAAACTGAGAAAATGCTCGCTTAAAAATAAAAATGCTTAAAGATTTCAATACGTGAAAAAATTTCCCGAAAACTGAAATACTGTTTTTAAAACAGTTAATCCCGTTTGTGTTGTGTTGGAATCTTTGTAAAACTTTTTTTTTTTAAGCGGAGATCCGTCGGCGGTTAATCTTTATGGAAATGTAAAAAAATTGGTGGTTATTACAAAAAGAATAACATTTTCTCAGATTTTTTAAAATAAGGAAACCTATTCATTATAAAAGTAAATAATTAATGAATATATACCGTATGATCACCGAAATGAATTAACGTCCAGACCTAGTCAATACCGAGGTTTTTTTCTGGCTTTAAATAACCTGTAAAGGGTTGATAAGCCATAAAAAACGAATCAATAAATTAAATACTGTTTAGCTTCGCAGGCATGTCGTTTATATTTATTTACATTCTCTAGAATTATAAATGAATAGAAACTACCCTGGCCATAAAGTGGGGGTAAATTTATATATTGATTGTAACAGAAATGATTCCCCGTTTTATATCCACGTTATATTCCCATTCCCTGCCCTGTCGGCTGAGACTTCAGAATACGCTGACTGCACCTCGTCAGAGGGTGAAACCTTCACTTCTAACGAGACCACCTGTTTACCATAGGTGGTGACCTGTAATGTCTGGGGACTGGATCCAGGTAGTTGAGGACTTGAGGTTAGTTACTTCTGATTCCCAATACACCACTTGAGTCCATACTTGGGTTAGAAGGGTGGTCGAAGAGACCCGGTCCAATCAATAGGCTGGGCATGACAAGCCCTAGCGCCTATAACTATGTCAATTTATGGAGTACTTTATAACTAAATACAATACCCCAAATATACACCAGGATAAAATAGCATCTTTAACCAATTTATAGGCATTAGAAGGCGATAGCCGAGGGTCAATCAGTTCGAAGAGATCTAGACGTAGACATGACTGTGAACATCCCAGTTTCTACACTTATTTGGGAAGTGCAACAAATGGTTTAACGAGTGCTCAGAGTCTCTCTCGAATACGACTATACTGGTTTGTGTAGCCCTGACCTGTCAAGGCGACTGGGTTTCTCCCTTGACACGTCCCAATGTCGGCACATAATACACAAAATTATGAATCTTACTTATTATAAAACGCAGATTTTGTGTGTGTGTGTGTGTGTATGTGTGTGTGTGTTCGTTTATATATGGGATCGGATTTCCTACATTTTTCAACCGATTTCAACAAAACTTCACTTTTTTTTGGCAGGTAGTGTTTCTTATTGTCTTGAACACTTTTTCTTTATTTTTACATTCAGAATGCTTTAAAATTCCATTTAAAAGACAATTGTTTATAATAAAATTCTATTCAATCGATTGAAAACAATGTTTTTGTTTGAGTTTGGGTTTGACCAATTCGTAAAAAAAAAACAAAAAAAACCTAATTAAGACATGCGTGTCTGTCAACCTTAAACAATAATCATTGTCAATTTTATTTTTCAGTCTTTATGATGGTCGATACTTGATCTATCTCTTACTGTTACATCCCCGGGCAACGCCGGGCTCTACTGCTAGTAATCATTATAAAAAACCCAAGAGATGTATTTCACTCTCTGATTCTGAAAAATAAATTAATATGAAATTTCCAAGGTTTTTTGTACTCCCGTCCCTAGAAGAAACTCCGCTAGCAAAACTTTCCCCTTTCTTGATTGAAAAGGTACTATACAGTAGGATTAATCCTAAAACAGTTCAAACATTGAGAGATGGCAAGTTGCTGGTTGAAGTTGAACATAGGAAACACGCAGAAAATCTAATTCCTTAAGAAGCTCGTACATTGGGGAACAAATAATTGTCACAAATTTCAAACTTACCTAAAGAGTCTATATTCCAAGGAAATGGTGCAGACTGAAAAGCAAAAGAAGGACAATGAAAAAACTGAAACTATAAATAAAGAAAAAACGACAGCTTAAACACAAACCACTCCTACCAAAAATACCAAATCTACTAAACAAAGGTCACAGCGATCTCCTAACCGTTCACCAAAACCCAGGGAAGACAGACTGAAAAGCTTATCTTCCAAAAGAATAGAATCAGCCAAACAAAAACCGGAAATTCACAAAGACCAAAATTCCTACGCAAAACCGATTTCACGAACTAGAATAGCGGTGGAAAACCAGAACCCTCAAATGGCTAAAACCTCCAAAATGAAATTATAAGGCAAACTCCTGTACCCTTTATGATACTAGGGGACTTGAATTGTCACAGTACAATATGGAACCGTAAAGATACAAACCTTTTGCCTTCAATCCGTCTTGTGAGTAACAAAATTTCTAAGTCTACTTTCCTCGTTATGTGCTCTAGAAATTTCAACTAGCTCTTTCTGATTTTAAGTATGTGTCCTCCGTTTTTGTTCACATGTACGGCCCATAGTATTCTAGTATTCTTCTGTAGAATTCCACTTTTGTTACTTCAAGTCTCTTTTTCATTTGTGAGAAGATAGTCCAGCATTCACTGACATATAGGACATTTGATATTACGTAACAGAAGAAGTTAGAACGTGGAAAAAAGTCTTCCTCCATAAGTTAAGTAGACAAGATAACTTTGAACTCTATCAAGGATTGAGCAGCTGGAGACCAGGAATCAATCAAGGTTTGAGCAGCTCGAGACCAGGTATTAATCAAGGTTTGAGAAGCTCGAGACCAGAAATCAATCAAGGCTTGAGCAACTCGAGACCAGGAATCAATCAAGGCTTGAGCAACTCGAGACCAGGAATCAATCAAGGATTGAACAGCTCGAGACCAGGAATGAATCAAGGATTGAGCAACTCGAGACCAGGAATCAATCAAGGTTTGAGCAACTCGAGACCAGGTATTAATCAAGGTTTGAGCAGCTCGAGACCAGAAATCAATCAAGGTTTGAGCAACTTCAGACCAGGAATCAATCAAGGATTGAGCAGCTCGAGACCAGGAATCAATCAAGGCTTGCTCGAGGCCATGCGTGGCAGCACTACTTCATTTTTTTTTATTCAATCGGTCTGTTGCAAATGAATCAGGTATTTTCTGGATCGATAGAATGATCCGACTCCTTTAAGTTTAATTCATGCCACACTGATGGATAAATAATCCAAGTGGTTCAAATGAACCCTACGTTGCAAGCTGTTAATAAATCAATCGTATGAATCTATACTCAATTTGTTACACCCTGTCTCTGGCGCAGACATCTGTTCACGAGCAGAGAAACATCTCGTCACCTGACTGGTGGTATCAGGCTACAAAATGTCCGCGGCGTTTGTAATTTCATTTAATTCTTGTCCAAATAATTATCCACAATGGATACTAGAAAAATAACCTTTTCAATAAGAGTTGTTAGCTCTTTTATACATCAGTCCGTTACTTTCGACAAATTTTTGAAAGGTCTGATATTTTACGTACTGACTGCCAACTTTTAATCGGGGCTCTTCAAGCAAAAAGTAATTGCCACGTGAAACCAAGCACTTAAATTATATCACCCAATATACAACTGACATACGAGACATGAAAGACAATTATAATATACCAGCGGGTAATGGCGGAGCGTGGGTGGGGGCCATCGTAGCAATCCAGTCGCAAAATTCTTAGATGCAGGAAATTAAAAAAAAATGGAAGAAATTATAAACAATAAAAAAGAGCGCATCCCCTCCTCACACGATACCCGCCCAACACACACACACACGCGCTCCGATAAGTGCATGTGGTTATCAAGTTAACCTATTTCAGGAGTTGCATGAAGCATATAAAACTTACAGTTAGAAACATTAAAGTAGATAGTGGGATCAAAAGATGCGGTATTATTGTGGAAAGGTTCGATTGGGAGCTAGCGTTTTGGCATGATCTTTTGGAAGCCAGCTGATTTGACGCCAGATTCTTGAACGCTAGGAAAAAATGTTGATTGATTCATCGTCATCATTCAATGTTAGGATTTTTGAAAAATTTAAAAAACTGTAACTTTATTGAGAAATAAGAACATTAAATTAGGTACCTCTACACAAAAGCGATACATAAGGTTTAAAATTAAGTTTAGCAAATGAAAAATAATTTTTGTAAGCTTTTATTTTAGTTTTATAGGTCGCAGATTAAATTTAATATTTCCAATAATAAAATACTTTGCTGTATTTAAGACCAAAATTTAATTTAAGTGATTGGATTTTTTAATTGCTAAAATCGACCATATTGACAAATCAGTCAACTCAAAACTCTATTTATTTATGGCCACGACCTCTACTACTGGAATAAAAGGAATTAAAAACAAAAAACTTTCTTGATGCTTTTATTTGTTTTAATTCTAAGCTAATAGATTAAATTTAATATTTCAAATAAGCAAAATACTTAGCTGCATTTCAAGACTAATTTAAATTGACTGGAAGTAATTTTCGTTTTGAAATCGCTAAACATCACTGATTGTAGCGCTATTTTTAGCCATCCGTCATCGCAATGTAATTTTCTTTCAAAAATAAAATATATTTTTCTGAAACTTTATTTGGGGAATGTTAATTGATTTAAAGTTTAATTAATCTGATTTGAAACAAATATTACTTACTTTAAATTTAAAATATCGTAGAAATGCATTTTTAACACAGCGGTAGTTGTTTAAGGTTGACTGCTTGACTGACAGATGAAAGTTTATCTAATTTTTTTCTACTATCGACATATCTGCAAAAAATTACTTGAGGAATATAACGCGAGCACATTTTTAATATCATTTTTAATTATCCAGTAATCTTAAAAATTTAGGAAAATATTTTCCGTAATGTAATGTTTTATTGAATTTTCGGTATTTTGGCTTTACAGTTATCGTTCTTATTTTCTGATAATGTCGTGTATGGATATCATATTTACAAAAATCGGCACGTTTATACACAAAAAAATTCAAAATTTTTATGAAAATATTGGCTGTCGTTAAATTGTAATAAGCTTTTGCATTTATGATTGGTAAATATAGTTTGTATTTAATAAAAATATCACTAATTAAGAATTTATAAATTATTCTAAAAAAAAATGAAAACAATTATTGTAAAAACTAAAAACTAATTATTCATCGAAAAAAAATTAAGACGATATAATGTTCATGATATATCTTATTTATAAAATTAATTAAAAGCTTTTTTAATTTAAATAATGTCTTCTTAGGTTTTACTGCAATTTTTAATTTTATGATTCAGAGCAGATCTAATTTCTCGAAATTTCATGAAATTCAATAAGTGGGGGAAACAAATATAAAAAATATTTTTACCAAGATTTTCTAAAAAAAAATTCTAAAATAATTTTATTCATTTGTGAATAAGTTCTGAAAGTTTCATTAAATCCGACAATTATTTGATTTTTGCAATAATTTCCAAAACAATCTGTTTTTCTTCACCATTAAAGAAATGTTAACATTTCGATACCAATCTTTACCAATCCACTGATGCAAGAAAAACAAAATTTTTAATCAAAGTTTCGAACGTTCAAAAAACGATCAAAAAAGATAATTTAATAATCAAAAACTTCTTTGGTCTTTCCTCAATAATAACATAACGATTTTACGATAAAACTTTCTTTTAAGTTTGGGGCATTTTTTCGAAATGGTATGTTCATATTTCAGAGAATCTGTGGTGGTACCTACTTTTTATATAAAGATTATTTTATTCCGATTTAAACTCTAAAGTAAACGCTGTCTAGCATCCTAAAAAGGAAAAACAAACACTTTTATGTGCTGAAGTGATGTCAAAGTTTTTTAAAGCAAAGGCTCTAAGAAGAGTTTTCTTACAAGTCGTCAATAAGATCTGAGAGAAATCTTCTCTAAGACTATGCAATAACAATGTGAAAATTCCAATATCCAAGAATCTTTTTTTTTACTACGCCTTGATCTTATGGCATTGTATATCTCCATCCACTCTTTATATCTAATCCTTTCTTTCACTCTCAGCTCATTCTATTTCTCACCTCTATGTAAAAAAAATGGGACTGAACTGAAAAATCAAAATCAAAGGACTGGTGCCAAAATATGGACTTCTCACAAAGGTATGAAAAACTTTGATCTCAAGTTTTTTCAGTTGAACTCAGGATCCATAGAAATTGGGTTTTATTACTTTAAAAAATAAACTTAAAGGGACAAATGTGGTAACTAATGTAAAATAAAAAAAAATAACAAGATTTTCTAAAAAAACTTTTTTTAAATACTTTCATTCATTTGTGAATAAGTCCTAAAAGTTTCATCAAAATCCGACAATTATTTGATTTCTGCAAGAATTTCAAAATCAATGTTTTTCACTGCAAAAAGACGTCAAAATTTCCTATACTAATCTTTGCCGCTCCCACACACCCGCTGACGAAAAAAAATAACCAAAATTTGGAAACATTTTAAAAATGATAAAAAAAAATATTTAATAATAAAAAAATTATTTGGTCTTTACGTTTAATAACAACATAATTTTTTTTTTACAATAAAACTTTTTAATTAAGTTTAGGGCATTTTTTCATCATGGTATGCTCATTTTTTAGTGAATTAGCGATGGTACCTACATTCTGTTAATCACTCTATAACATGGCTTTATTTTTTAGTTCATTTGTTAGTTATGAACAAGGCTCTTCAAGAATCAAGTACTCGATAGCATCCGTATTTTAAAATCTAAGAACAGTTTCATGTTATGTTATCATCTATATGCATCACTATACGTTTTTTAGTTTCTGTGGTGGTTCATACACAGCTAATCACCCTGAATAATGTGCTGTTGTACCTTTGTCTACTTAACGCAGGCCATCTATTCATTCCCACGTGGTGGTTCTTATTTTTCAAACATTTTTAAAGATTTACCTTTGAATGATGATGAATCAATCAACATTTTTTTTCCTAGTGTGCACAATCTGGCTACCGAAAATCAGGCACCAAATCAGCTGGCATCCAAAGGACGCTGCACCTAAAGTCCTAAACGTATCAAACCGGCCACACCGATATGTTAGGGAAATCTGAATTTTGCCAGGTTTCGAAGAGTGCTTTCGCGAGGAGGTGGTCACTAGCTGATGATTCTGTTGCCTTTTAACCCCTTCCTCTGCGTAGGCGTTTTTATCGAAAGTGTCTTTTTCAGACTCGGACGAATAAACACGTCCATAATATAATGTTAAAAAACAGTTACAGACGTATTTATACCCTTTTTATGCCCTTCTAAGCTTGAAATGAGTCCAATTTTTAACACATACGTCTGGCAGAAGTGTTAGCTATCTCTCGGGTACTTCCAGATCCCTCAGTTTCTTAGTTAAAAACAAATGAAGAAATTCGTCTGAAAATTAAACATTTTTCTCAAAATAATTGGCGGGGAAGCGGTAACGAAACCCTTACACTTTTATGTTGCTGACATGTGTTGAATTTGAAAATACCGAAAACAAAATGTTACATATTAATGGTAACTTTGTTGTGATTAAGAATATTTTTTATCACGGCTTAAAACTGGTGCTCGGTAAAAATGGCAGCGGAAAAAATGGCAGGATAAAAATGGCAAAAGTGGATAAATAGGAAAAAATGGCAAAAGTGGATAAATAGGAAAAAATGGCAATTCGACAACAGAAAATTATGACCGTTCGAGAAGGATGGGTCTAAGCTCCCATCCATCTAGTTTAAAATAGGGCTAAGTCCACCACTCAATATTTTAAAATAAATATTTTTCAATAGATATTTACTCTAGTAGGGGGGGGGGCTAGGCTCCTTCTCCTCTTGTTTTAAATAGGGGCTAAGCTCCCGCTCCTAGTATTAAGAACATTTTTAAAATTTTCGATGTCGATTTTTAGAAGTTTTATGGGGGGGTGCGACGCTAGGTTCCTACTACTAATTGCAGTAAAAGCACAAATCGTAGCGTGTTTAAGTAAATTTGATGACTATAATTCATTTTATAATTGATAGCTGACATTAGGATTATATATATATATATATATATATATATATATATATATATATATATATATATATATATATATATATTAGTGTTTTTATATATATATATAAAATAAGTGTATTAGTGTATACATACATACATACATATATATATATATATATATATATATATATATATATATACATACATATGCATACACACACACACACATATATATATATATATATATATATATATATATATATATATCAGTGTTGGGACGATTAATCGGAATCTGGGAATCGGAAAAATCGCAAAGGCGAAGGTTAGCAATCCCATTTACAGATTTCGTATTGACTCCCAGAGTCTAATTTAATTATTTTATTGGTAAATTATGGTAAACGAAGTAAATATTCTAGAGTTCACTTAGCCTATTCCCTCAGCAAACCTTTTGAATTTCTGTTCACACCTATTTGCTAAATGTCTATATGACGCCTCTCAGAGACTTCATACGTGAGTATTAAAAGATTGAAAACGCATCAGACAAGATTTTAAATTTACCGGCACCTGTCTCACCCTATCGTTGTCTGATAACCTCTGAAATAATTAATGTTTTATTGTTTTTTTTTTTCGGTTTCATCAAGTGGATCTATAATTGTTTTTTCCCAAGTTTTTCAGTGTGTTCAGACGTAATCACCTAAAAAGTAAAATCTCATGGGAGTGGGGAGCTTTAGCTGAATATTCTTTTTAATTTGACAAACTTCTCATGTTTTTCCGTTATGTATTGTATCCAAGATTTTAATAAACTCATTGTGAGATATTCATCTATTTTTTTTTTCCTTTTGCCATTTTTTTTATCTATCCATTTTTACCGTTGCCATTTTTACCGTTGCCATTTTTACCTATTTATCCACTTTTGCCATTTTTACCGTTGCCATTTTTTCCGTTGCCATTTTTACCGCTGCCATTTTTACCTAAATTCCTTAAAACTATTAGTTATGAAAGACGTTTTTCAAAATTTAAATTACTCAAAACTTAATAGAAACAATGAGTAAATAAATTAGAGATGTCAACGTAGATTACAATATCGTTATGAAAAATGTGCAGACGATTTTAAGAAATTTAATTAACTTTGCTCGCACTGATATTAAATGTATTTTACTTTTCTTAAAATACAGTACATTGTAGCGGAAAAACACAATTTACATACAGTTAGAGATAACAAATTAAAGCCAAATTTATACAATTATTAGAAAACATATATCTCTAAATACACACCAATTTTCGTTCAGCTTCCACACATGCCGCACTCCACTCAAAACAAATGTTTAAAAAACACAAATATATCAGAGTGTTAACCATTATTGACGCGGCTCTCGTTTGCCACAGATAACTACAAATTCGTCCGCGCATTTCCCTTAAATAGGCGATGATATTCTCTGTCATCCTCTTTTTTCTATTTTTCTCTTACACGGTAAGATGTAGATCGCACGTGGAGAAAAGCGTCCCCCACCGGTAGAAAAGTATCGTTATAACAGTCTAGCTCAAGTCAGCCTTGCACAGAGTTGGAACAACCCCAAAAAGTTAGTGTTCAAGTTCAACACATAATTGACCCAGATTCTCATAAAATGTGCACACATGCCAAAAACTAATGACTGATATATAAACACACAGCCAAGAGAGACATTCTTACATCAACACGAGGTGCAGGGTTCACGTTCGGCGAAAACCCCCGCAATGCCACACATTTAAAGTATTTCACCCCTAGACACAAAGGGTTATTGAGCGTGAAATGATTTAAAAACAACAAGTTTTTCCCCATTTATAATCATTTTGACTTCTTTTAAAATTGTGAAATTTCTTTCAAGAGGGTGTTTGTAGTGACTTTAAATTTTTGAACAGTTTTAGCATTCAAATTCGTAACTAGAATCTAAATTGTGAATAATTAAATTTCCACAATTCATCGAACCAATGTAGATAAATTCATTCACCAAGTTACATCTTTTAAAACTTATTTAAACTTATCAGTTGATCCTCATTTCAGACGATTGCTGCTTATAAGTTCGGCAAAAACAAGTTGCATGACATATTATATAATTTACAAACCATTGAAAAAACTGTAAACATCTCTTTCTCTGTGAAGAGCAGTCATAACCCAACTACATTAAACAGGTTATCCCCCAAACAGGTTATATTTAGCAACCAGTAAGTCATTTCTACTACCATTTCTTATACATAGGTAGAAGTTTTTTCCCAATAATTCTTTTACTTTTATGTGTCATGTCCCTTGAAGATGTTGTCGATCATAACACTCTCCAATTTTTTATCCTTTGTAGCTCTTACCATATTTTGTCGTTTCTCTATAACTACTAATTCATGTTCTGCCACATGCTTATTAAGTAGGTTACTTATTTCCATCCATCCATCTTTCCTTGAAAATGTTCTGTGATTGACAAATTCCACAAGTACACCTTCCTAATAATGTACTTCAGAAATTTCAGCCGCCGTTCTCTGATTCTAAGCATAAGCATACTTCTTCTTGCTATTTTCCATAAAACTTCCTTGTTACTAACATGGCAAGTTCATTGTATTCTCAGATTCCTTCTTAGAACCCCATTTCTGTTGCTTCAACTCTCTTCTTCATCTCTAAAGAGATTTGTCCAGCATTCACTGCCATATTGGAGGAATGATATTTTTCCTTCTGTTCTTACGTAATTCTCCTGCTTCTAAATACCTTGTTTAGTTTTTGTAAGGCATCTTTCACTATTCCTGTGCACCATCGTGTTTCGATGTTACATTTTTCATCCACATTTTTGAATTTGCTTTATTTTGGCATCTCCAATTCCCAGTTCCATCTTGGGCTGTTTCTCTGATATTAATATTGTGGATTGCCAGGATTGATCTTGGTATTTGGGATTGATAATGGAGTTTTTGCCTGTTTCCTATCCACGATGCACCAATTTTAGTTAGCTGGATTTTAACTTTAGTTAGCTCATCAAAATTTATTCTGCCCATTCAGAGGTCATATGTTTCATTCTACAGAGTTACCAATCACAATCTCGCCTCACACACACACACACACACACACACACACACACACACACACACACACACACACACACACACACACATATATATATATATATATACACAGTGGGAGAAAGAAATATTCGTACACCATGAAATTTTTTATTTAACATAGATTTTATAAAAGAATTTTTTAATCCATACAATATTTGTATACTATGGCATGATGCTGCAATATGAAAAACAAATTTATAAAAATTTGTTATTGTATGAAAAAAATAGAGGCGAAAAAAGTATTTGTATAACTTTATAATTCCTATTTAATATTTTTTAGAATATCACTACCTCAATTCAACAGCAATCAGTCTCTTTCTGTAGCTTTTAATCAATGATTTGCAAATTTCCGTTGTTTTTTTTTTACTCCATTTTTCTTTGCATATTCTCTTTAGGATGTTTCTCGGAGCTCTTTTATTAACTTGAATTTTTAATAAACACCACAACTTCTCTATTGGATTCAAGTCTGGAGACTGTGATGGCCATTCGAGTATATTGACATTGTTTTCAATTAGCCTGTTACGGACCGGTGTATGTGTTGAGAGATAAACACATGTCTTCTGAAATGCCCACAACATAGAGAGACTCAGGATACGAGTCCACGGAAATAAATGAAAAGAAACGACACTGTAACAACAAAGGTATACAAGCGACAAGACAATAACATGTGTAACAAATGAATGAAGAAACTGTTTTGGTCAAAAGTATGTGTAGTGAGTGAATATGCATACGTATACACGTGTGTGTCTATATATGTATAGTTCATACGTTTTATCAAAGGAAATATGTTCTCCGCGAGAGGTTACATGTTGACGGATAAGATCAGTAGAGAATGATAAAAAAATTATCGCTGAGTATTTATAGTCCTGAGAGCGTTTCCTAAGTGCAGTTTCGAAAATTAGGAGGTAATCAACAATACTCCCCTCCAAAAGGGTAGAATCTTTTTCTGCCCATATGTAAAGTTCGTGTAAGTTTGTTTCTGTCCTGGTTGGGGGGGGGGAAAGAAAAGGTATCGGAAGTTTTGTTGAGATGCGTCATTAAATACATGTCGACAAAATGTACTTGTGCTGTTATTAGTGTGCTGTATTATATTTTAGTTGAATATAGCACGCTCTAGAAAATGTGTCGGGAGTGTAAATTGTTCAGCGTTTGCTGTTAAAAATTTGTCTTTTTCCAATGTTCCACATTAAATTGGTTTTGTCGTCCTGTTGTGTTGATTCCTTCTTGTTAGAAGTTTTTGTTTGAGAAATGATTCGTTGTTTGCTATGCGTGGATGAATATTGTTGGCGCACAAATTTTAGCGTTGTAACCAAGTTGAATTTCTACCAAGTACTGTTCGAGTGACATCGTCGATGAGTGAAAGAAAGGACAGTGATTTGTCATTTGAGACGTGTCACACTTTATCTGATGAGTCCAGAAGAAACACTGTTGATTAAAGTTGAAAAATGTTTACCGGTCGAGATCAAGTCGAGCGTAATGGTGCTATGTTTGTTGTTTGCTAGAGTCGATATTTTCAAACGACTGAAAAGTCTGGATATTGACTCAAGATGGCGACGTATACTGCAGATTCAAACAAAAGGAACAGTAGGGAAGACGTCTATATTGTTGCCAACTGATGGACCAATGGAGCAGTAATTGAAAACGATTAGCAATTTTTTTTTTGGGGGGGGGCTCCAAGTGTTGCAAAAAAGAATCTATCTGCCGAGTCGGAGAACATCATGTGTTGCATAGATATGTTGTAGTAATTAAAATTTGTGATTTTGCACTTTCATACGGTTTAATCATAAATTTTGTAAATGTGTAAATTGTTTTTGCTAATAATTTCACAGTGTCCGCCATGCATGGTAGGGTAGGAAGAGAAGTTTGTCGATGTTTTTCTTCACTGGTTTTCGGTTTCAAAAGGTTTGTAAATGTATATTTGAGTCTGTACATAAAGTGTAACCCGGATATAAGAGAGTTGTCGGGACCGGAGAAGAAGTCTCTTATATCCGTGTTTCTCTTATATCCGGGTTTGGTCTATTTTATATACATTAACACAGGCTCTAATTTGGGACCAGAGAAAATCTCTTATATCCGGGTTTCTCTTATATCCGTGTTTCTCTTATATCCGGGTCTCTTATATCCGGGTTACACTGTATATAGTCTTGTGTCTTTCTTGTTATCAGGAGAAAAATAATTATAACGTCTGGCGTCACCAAATTGTTTAGGGCCGGTGTATGCGTCGAGAGAGAAACACGTGTGTCTCTTGAAATGCCGACAACAAACATGGCAGACTCGGGATGTGAGTCCACGTGAATAAGTATGAAAAAAACGACGAGAACCAATATATATGTACAAACAAATGATAATATATTAGCAACAAAGGTATACAAGCGACAAGACTGTGTAACAAATGAATGAGGAAACTGTTTTGGTCCAAAGTATGTGTAGTGAGTGAATATGCATACGTACGTACGTGTGTGTGTGCATGCACGCGCATGTATATATATATATATATATATATATATATATATATATATATATATAGTATATAGTTCATGTTTTCCGTTCTCTGCGAGAGGTTACATGTTGGTGGGAAAGATTAGAAGAGAATGATAGAAATTTATCGTAGAATATTTATATCGTCATGAGAGCGTCTCCTAGTTCTGTTTCGAAAATTAGGAGGAGGTAACCCGTAAATTTCGGTGTATGTTTAGAATCCTTATCTTGTTGCAAAACCCATTCATTTGGGAGTCCAAGCTTTACTACTGACCCAAACAAATTAGAGGCCAAAACATCTTGGTATATTTTTTAATTCATTCTACCATCTATTATCTCTAAATTACCCGTACCATTAGAAAAAAAAAACATCCCCAAACCATGATATTATCACCACCAAATTTCACCGTCGGGATTGTGTTCTTTAGTGTAAAGGCTGTGCCATCTTTTCTTCAAACGTGAGTCATAGAATTACACCGAAATAGTTCAATTTTTGCTTCATTTTTCCCAAAAAAAAAAAACACTTACCCAAGATAATTCAGGTTTATTGTAAGGTTCACGAACAACTTTTAATCGGGCATCCCCATGTTTCTTCAATGGTAATGGAGTTTTTCTTGGAGAACGCGATCTTAGTTGACATCTATGAAGTTCATTACTTATTCTTCGCTCTGCTTGTAATTCTTTCTGTATTTTTCTCCGAGTAGACATTTAATATTCTTGAATTTTGCGCTGAATTCTTCTCATTGACCTGCGAGAAATCTTGTGTGGTTTGTTGGAGTTAACTCCTCCTTCACTCCGTTAACCCTTTCACCAGGGGTCTCTCTTCCCGGCCTATAAATAGCCGCTGACCCTTCACCTCTATCTCTTTTTCCTTCAGGCCTGTGCACCGACACCTTGAGGTAAATCTCTCTCTTTTTCCTTCAGGATTTCAGCTATCAACCTCGAAATGTAGGCGCTAACAAGGGATAGCGTGGAAACACGCTAAGCACAATACACACACACGCACGCACATACAGAATATTCACGCACGCACGCACATACAGAATATTCACGCACACTTCGTCCTTTGTACTGTTGCCATGTATTGTGACTTGTTATTAATATATATTTGTATATACATATATTATCGGTCTTGTGTTTTGTTTGCTTTCTTTACCTTCTTCTTTGGACTTAATCAAAGTCCAACCTTTTTATGTAGTTGGGCCCGGCGAGCAGGAGTATCTGAACCTTACATGCGTTCTTCTACGTCTGACTTCTATCAACAACATAACACCCACGGCCCCTCTACAGGTTCACCAGATCTCTATTTGATCTCCACAGTTTTCACTTTTTTATATACTTAGCCATAACGGAACTAATAGTAGTAAACGGTACATATTTTGCCTTCCTTCCAATGTTTGACGATCAATTCTTTTTGTGAAATTGATAGTTCTTTGCATTTCCCCATGATGTTAATTATTGTACATGTTTTGTGTGCAAAACGTTAAGAAATGAACTGCGAAATGTTCTAGATTGTTCTGGTAATGAGATAATTGTAAGAATCTAGCAAAATCTTACAAAGAATTATGTAAATAAACGTAATATAAACCTTTTCATATAAAAACATATTTTGTACGAATACTTTTTTCGTCTCAAAATTTTATGAATAACACATAATTTCATTTATAACAAAGTTTTCTAATTGGTTTTTTTTTTTTTTTTTGCATATTGCAGCATTAAGCAATGGTGTTGAGATATTGTATGGATTTTAAGGTTTTCATCAGTGATAAATATGTTAATTAAAAATTTCATTGTACATGAATATTTATTTCTCCCATTGTATATATATATATATATATATATATATATATATATAACTTTAAGCATTATTTTTAGTGGATACCCATATTTGAGTAGATGCTCCATTTATTTTAAACACTATTTTATTTCATCTATCGGCCTGCATCCCTAATAAAAATTATTAAAGAAAGTGAACCGTCCAGGAGGTTCGAATCAACTAGAAAAAACGTTTAAATTAATAAAATATGTTGTGTTAAAAAATAAAAATCCATCAATTCTTCGTATATATATATATATATATATATATATATATATAAAAAAATATAATATAATATAATATAATATAAAAGGCACAAACACTAATATTTCATGGTTATAATTTATTACATTAGAATCGTAATCCCGACCCAATTCGTCAGACCTATAAATTCAAATATTATATTCTTGCTCTGTCTATGATATAAAGTTCTACCTGGATTATATCCTCTTGGAAATATATATATATTGACCACTAATATTCTCTCTCATCTCTCTGTATATATATATATATATATATATATAATTATTTTTTATAAAAAAAATTATAACATCAGTATGTTATAAAATCACTACAAAAATAGCCATTTTGTTTCAACACTCTCTGTGTTTTATCAAGTGATGATGTTGAAAATAAAAAAATCAAAAAAAAAAAATCCTTTTTTGAGCCCGGTGTTGCCCGGGGATGTAACAGTAAGAGATAGATCAAGTATTTTGTAGTGATTTTATAACATACTTATGTTATAATTTTCTTTATAAAAAATAATTATATCTGCTCTACTTTGTATTGAGCACTCTTTTAAGAATAGTAATTGTTGGTTATTGGAATTCATTCCGTATATACCAATTATATACTTGGGTATATATATATATATATATATATATATATATATATATATATGTACGTTCGTAGTGCAAATTAAAGTTTCGTGGTTTTACCAACTTATTCGCTTACCTGTGTATGCACGCCAACGCCCGTATATACAGTTGCTAATATCTAATTATTTGGTTTATATCCACATCAATATCCATATATATATATATATATATATATATATATATATATATATATATATATATATATATGTATGTATGTATGTATTCAATTTTCATTAAAGATGACTGACAAGATACTGCGATTAAGCTCTTTTTTAATTTAAATTTTCTCATGTTAGTATAAGCGTTTTCTATTGTTTTAAACTTAAGCATAGGCATATCCCTTATCATTCACTATCAAAGCAAAGTTATACTCTGTGTCAAATATGTATTCAATCAAGAACGTCAAGGTACGTGTAATTGAATCTTTAAAATAAGTTATAATTATGCCTGAATTTCTGTGTGAGGAGATATTCCTATTTTCGCAGCTTACATTCTTGGATTCAATCTGCATGTTAGCCTCAAGATGCGACCGGTTTTGGACTTAAATGACCAGATGATGATCTATGAATTCTGATTAGCTAATAGGATATAAATTGAAAAGGCTAGCTGACATTTGAAATCTACTTTGAATTTCTGATTCTTTTGTCTTTTGACTTCTCTCTTTCCTGAAATCTAATTTAACTAGTTAATGTTGTGTGTGTTTATACCCAAGCACACATTTGCATATTCTTTTAATGTACATATCTTCATCCGAAGATAGCTGAAGATAAATTTCTACGTTTTAATTCTTTCAAAGTAAATGTTCATGTCTCTTAATAGCTACCTGTGTAACTTTGTATATATTTTCCCTCTGAAGATTCCATTTAACTTGAGATGCTGAAGACTGATAAATCTAAACAAAGTTTCCTTTGCTTGAGATTCTTGTTATATATCCATACTAGCAGGAGAGCCCGGCGTTGCCCGGGGATGTAACAGTAAGAGATAGATCAAGTATCGACCATCATAAAGACTGAAAAATAAAATTGACAAAGATTATTGTTTAAGGTTGACAGACACGCATGTCTTAATTAGTTTTTTTTTTTTTTTTTTACGAATTGGTAAAACCCAAACTCAAACAAAAACATTGTTTTCAATCGTTATGGATCTACCGATTGAATAGAATGTTATTAGAAACAATTGTCTTGTAAATGAAATTTTTAAAGCATTCTGAATGTAAAAATAAAGAAAAAAGTGTGCAAGACAATAAGAAACACTACCTGCCAAAAAAAAGTGAAGTTTTGTTGAAATCGGTTGAAAAATGTAGGAAATCCGATCCCACATATAAACGAACACACACACACACACACACACACACACAAACAACCTGGGTTTTATAATAAGTATAACTCGATATGTATTGTCCCCCTTTCATTCTCACGATGTCTCTTAATCGTGTTTTCAAATTGATTTTGTGCAAAAACAATTGTATTTTTCCCATTTTTGGTGCTGTTAGAACCACCACAAGGTAATTTTATGTAGTCCTGTAAAGTTTTGTTGAAATCGGTTGAAAAATGTAGGAAATCCGATCCAATATATAAACGTACACACACATACACACACACACACACACACACACACACACACACAACCTGGGTTTTATAATAAGTATGATTTCATTATTAATAATTATCTTGTCGAAAAATTACTTTTACCAACCAAAAAGATGACGTCAAGTTTCTAAACATTGCCCAAGTTTCCTTTTCATGTTTGTTTGGAACCCACTTTTTCTAAGCTTCCATATTTCTACTAAGGTTTGTAAATGATATATGGCTAATTGGTTCTTTTTCTTTTCTGTGACATTTCCCTTCGGGACGTAAGTAATCATAGTTCTCCATAACTTCCAAACTATTATTTCTGTAAGTAACGTTTGAAACTTTACCATCTCTCTTTGTATTTGTTAATCAGTAGGATAAAACTAACCTGTCTCACGATGACCTAACCCTAACCCTAATCCTAACCCAACCCCTAAGCTGATTGCACAAGTAATAAACAACTTTATTTTTTAATCAGGAAGGCAACAAAGCCACTAATATGCATACGGATCAGCCATGTTCATAGAAGACAGAAAGTCAGATAATTAATAGAGAGCAGTTTCGTTTTGCAGATGTTAAAATTAACAAGCCATTCCTTGCTCCGGTTAACAACAGAATGTAGGCCATTTTTTAGATCAACTACCAAGTTACCTTATGAAACCAACCAAAGCAGGAATAAATAGTTGTCTCATTAGCATAGATACCGAGTTGAGAAGTGATGCCAACAGGAATGTCGTTGATGAAAATTAGAAACAACATAGATTCATGGATAGAAACTTGGTGGACGCCTGCGTTAAGGCAAAACGATCTAGAAGAGTGGCCATTCAAGACAACTTTCATTTTGCAATTTGATAAGAAAGACTGAATCAGTTCAAAAATTCGTCTAGAAATACCATAACCTTTCAACTTGTGAAGAAGACCAGTATGCTAATGTCAAATGCCTTCGAGATATCCAAAGCAGCTTATCTAAAGCTACATAGTCGACGATTGTTCAAAAAGTTCGTCTAATAGATGGTGAAACATGACAGTTTTTCACTTTTTAATATACTCCCCACCACTCTTTGAAATCAATGCACTTGACCCAACGATGCTTAAAGCATTGCAATCCCATCCCGGAAGAAGGTGGCGTCCTTGTCCACTAAAAACTTCACAGCACATCAACTGATCTCATCATTATTTCCAAAACGGCGACCACGCAGGTAGGATTTGAGTTTAGGGAAAAAGAAGAAGTCAGATGGAGATAGGTTTGGTGATGTAATATAATTGGCCCTGATCTGGCGTCTCGTCTACAGTTGCTCTCTCACAGACGCGCCGTCGCCTCTCTCTGTCTTTTCTACAAATACTTTCATGGTAATTGCCCCGATGAGCGGCTTTCACTGGTTCCCAGACTCCATGAATTCAAGCGCCCTACGAGGCTGGCATCCCGCTCCCACCCTTACACTGTAGAAACTTTTAAATGTAGCCGTCTCTTCTACTCCAATAGCTTAATACCTCGCACCTCTCGCCTGTGGAACACCCTTCCCAATTACTGTTTCCCTGAGAGCTATAATCTCCAACTATTCAAATGTAATGTCAATCGACATCTCCAGTTACCTTGATCTATCCACTATCCCTCTACTCATCCTTTCTTCTATCATTCCTATCTGATCTTGCTCCAAATCTTCTGCAACCCCCTGCATCCTAGTGGCTTCACGCCTTGCTCGGGGCGTAATGCTTAAAAAAAAAAAAAAAAAAAAAAATGTCAATCCACTTTTTGATGATGCTGTTCCCGCTTGCATTCGCCTTCAACAGTGCCTCGCATGATGATCTTGCAGAGGCTGTTATCCCGTGTGTCCTGGTCAAGCCATGGCATTTTCCGTTCCACGTGACTTTTGACTTTGCTCTGTACATAGTCATATAATAATAATAATAATGTATGGAAACAACAAAAGACTGGATGATACAATTAGTCAAACAACACAAAAATAAAAATATTCAATCATGAAAAAAGGTTGTAAATACAAACGAGATTGCCATTTAGTAGATTGTATAGAAAACTAAAACAAAAACCAACTGTTGAAACAAAAATTATGAAAAAGAAAGCTAAGGATAAGGCTCTTGAATGGATGCAACAATGCTGGTAAGAAAAGCCTTTGTATGGGCAATATCCAGAATGAGGCTAATAAAGGCGATGTTGATAAATTTAACACCCAACGATGGATTAAAGGCTGAAACAGGGGCTTTATTCTTGCGGCGCATGACCAGAGCCTTTTTACTAGAAACTTTCAGGCAAATACCATGCATAATAGTGTAGATCCAAAATGAAAGTTCTGTGACAAATATCAGGAAACCATAGATCATCTAATCTCTGGATGTTTTGTATTCGCGCCAAATGAATATAAAAATGGTCATGATAGAGTCATGATAGAATATTTACACAGGACTATGTACAAAAACTTTGGAAACAATGTTAATAAACACTAGTATGAACATCACCCAGCACAGATTACAGAAACAGAAGACATCACAATTCTATGGGATTCCACCATCTTTACAGAGAGCATAGAGGCCGGACATAATTATCAAAAACCGAAAAGAAAAAACTTCCTATTAACTGATATGGTTTGCTTAGCGGACTGTAACATAGCAGCTAAGGAATTTTCAAAAATATTGAAGTATAAAAACCTGGAAATTGAAACACAAAAAATGTGGAAATTGAAATCAAGAATCGTATTAGGTGCGCTTGGAATGATAAAAAACGAACGTTGAAAAATCCCAGCTTAAGAGAAATACAAAAAAGTACAGCCCACACATTAAGAAGAATTTTGTCCATGTAACGCTAGTGATGTTATGGGAGTTAGAAAAACAATAAATTTAGTCATAACAACACACCACTACCTGCCTTAGGTCTACCCGCAGACTTGGTAGGTTGTGTAACCATAGAATAATAATAATAATAATAATATTCAAACCCGACGTTATTTAATTTATTACAACAGTATTGATTATAATTTTTGTCAATATTTAAATAAATATATAAAGAAAAGTATTGTTAATTCTGTTCTAAATCTTGCGTCTATGCGTTTCCAGCTTAAACTCCAAAACGATAATATTCAGACCCTTAAAACCATATATATTCTGATTTAGCATGTTCCAAGGGTGATATGGATGAAAAATACTTCTGTATTCTTTATATAAGCAAAGATTTTTGTAAATTAAAACACTTCATTTTTATTCAATAATATTTTACATTTTTTAAAGATTTGTCTATGCTTAATATTACTCTAATGGATAAAAAGTGGAAATTTGTTTTTGTGAGGAAAGAGAACCTATTGTCTTTCATGAAAAGTGTTTCTAATTTTACAACAAAATAAACCTGCCTTAAATAAAATGATTGACCACGTATTCTAATCTTCTCATTTTAATTTAATTTATTTATTTATTTATTTTTTTGCTACTGTTTATTTAGAAAATCACTGTGTAACACAATTTTTGTCCTTGGGTAGCAACTGTTATTTTCTATTTGTTTACGCCTAGAAAGTATGAGAAATGGCTAATATTTAATTCAAACTTCGCCTTTGTTACCAGGATAATGATATTTCTGAAATTGATCTACTCCCATTGGGAAAACTGGTGAATGTAAACATTCTCGTTCATGCAAAATAGGAACAGAACGACATATGATCCCAAAAGAGCATTTATTTATTCTAGGATTATACAAGAGAGACCACAAAAAATTAAAAGTTAGTAGTTTTTCGCACTTTACGCCTATACTGTAAATTACTCTTGCGGATCAGTCGCCAAATATAGTATCACATCGTGTTTTGTTATACGATACTGGATAGCCAGAACTTTCTCAAAAATCTTGAAACTTTTAGAAACTTCTCAAAAGTTCATGAAACTTTTAGAAAGTTCTAGAAAATTATCCTTCAGTAACTCTGGAATGTTATGGAAAAGAGGTTAGTTTCAAAATATCGATGTTTCGATCAGAAACGCAAAGTTTGAAAGGAATGATAGTCATTTCTTTTGCTTTCTAAACAGAAGCACTTAGGAAATAATGCTTGCTGATCAAAGACAAAAATGTTACATGGTGATTGAATGATGCAGGGTTTTTATACATAAACAGAAAATTGGTTAATGTTTTTTATGTTTAGCATTTTTATATTTGTATTTAACTAAATTCTTCTTCTTCTTCTTCTTCTTCTTCTTCTTCTTCTTCTTCTTCTTCTTCTATGTGCCGTGTCCATTCAGGACGTGGCGATCATGGCACTCCACAATTTTCTGTCCTTTGTAGTTCTTAAAAATGTTTGTCTCTTTGTCATCTTTTTTAAACGCTGTTCTGCGCCCATTCCTTCAAGTTCACTAGGTAGATTATGCATTGTTTGCCTCTGTCCCTCTTGCCTTCAATATATTATGTGAGTATCGAATTTACCAAGCCCTCTTTCCTCATCATGTGCCCTAGAAATTTCGACTATAAGCAAATTAATTTTGTAATTCATTCATTCATTCATTAACTTTGCCAATGTTTATTTAAAATGGCAATGCTAAAATATTGGTATTTTTTCTGTTTTCTAATGCTATGTTTTAATTTACAAATATTTTTTATATAAGCAAAGATATGCAAAAATAAATTGTTTATCAAAATCTTCCTTGGAACATGCTAAATCAGAATATATGTGCTTTTAAGTGTCTATTGTCGTTTTTGTTTAACCTGGACGCACATATGCACAGATATGGGCACGGTAAAATGGTCAACAAGCTTGATACACTAGATCAATTATAACTGAATAGTGAGTTTAATCCTCACTGGATGCTCCATACTTTCAGGCATATGGTACATCTAAGCTATGCTTAGAAAATCAGTAAATACACACAGATAAGCACCATTTATAGAGCGTATCAAATTACTGATAAGTCAATTTCAAATTCAGAACTCCAAAGTTATTTCAAGTTAGCGTTTAACTCTTCTTGCAAACATTTGACTTAATGTTGTTTCAAATTCTGTCAAATTAGTAATTTTGTTTTAACTGATACTTTTGGGTTAAACAATTTTGATTTTTCTGCCATAAGCTTCTCTTTCGGTTAATTTGTTCAGACGTTTGCTTACTTAAAGAAACCAAATGTGTCATTTGTATTTATAACATTCTTAGAATGACTAAAATATTAACAAAACTATCCACATCCCTTATCTGTTAATTGAATATTGATTATTGAATGGATATAATGTTGAAGATACAAAGTTTGAAAAGGACAAATGTTGAAGAAAGTAAAAAACGGACATATCGTTATAATTTTAAAAAACTCGATTCAAATAATCAATTAATCTATTCTAAGTATTTTATTGATTTGCTTTGCCATCATTTAATAAATGATAGCCTTAAGTTAAAAGTGACTGAGCCTCCATAATCATGGGTTAGCGGTATTTTTGATTGGTCGCTTGCTATTTCAATATTAGCAGTGGCAGTTAGTTATATATCCGTTGTTGTATGTTTGGTGGATATTTTTGCTTCAGGATCACCTGCCGAAATAGGATATTCTTTCGGTAGGGTCTCTTGGGTAAACAGGTATAATATTGAAAGACCCAAAACTTGTCATGACCCCAAGTCATAACATAACTGATGAGGCGATCCTGCGCACCCGTTAGAGTGTATTCATAACACACACACACACACACACACACACAAATTGTTCGAACTGTTGTCCTCATCTTTATTGCCATATTCATGACATTTCGGCCATTATACTCTCCGGGTGATTGAAATTTCGAGATGAATTCTTTATTTCGTCCATCGGGGTAGATTGATCTAGTTCCATGTGCCATGCCTCTTCTGGGTCTTTCAGTTGTCTCCCTTTAACTCAACTGGCCAAGTTTTTGTTCACCACTGCAGTAGCCAGGTATTGAACTCACAACTCTTTGCGTCGTCACTGGATCCAACCAACGCTTTTATCCACTGGCGATGTAATATATATATATATATATATATATATATATATATATATATATATATATATATATATATATATATATATATATATATATATATATATTACCTATTTAATGAAAGCTTCGTTGTTGGAATTTATAGGAATCTATGTCGGATAAAAATCCTTTAAAAAGTAACTGTTGTCCACATTTCAGGTATGAAACTGAATCAGATACAGATTAATAGAAGTCCCAATGAAAAAACGTGCCTTCCTTAAATCGGCAATTTTAACCTTGCCATGTCTGTTTGGCTCTGTGGTAAGGCACACTTTGCCTCAAGTGTTTTCGCTGATAGAAAAAAAAAGAAGAGATACCGGTTTGATTCTTGTTAGAGGCACAATAGGGCTTCTCGTCTGTTATTAATTTCACTGTTTTTAAATAAAACAAGGATAAAAACTTGTGTACCAATCACGGTCAGCCTATTGTGGCCGTGTTTATAGTTAATGTCACTCAGTGTTGACTTTGTATTTTATATTAATAATGCTTCCATCATTTTTAGCCTTTTTACATGTGGATGAGACTATTGTATTATAAACGGGTATATTGCGGATAGAGTTTGGTAGGTCTCCATGTGTATTTAAATGAGACCTAATTCTCCTTGTCAAACGTTTTTAAAGAAATATATATATATATATATATATATAGGTAAGATAATAACAAATGAAGTATTTTCAAATTAATAAGAACTAATAACAACTAAGTAGTAATTATTGATATAAAATAAGTGACGTACTTTCTGTTTTGAATTTTACGGAGGTACTATCAGATTGATGAATACTCAGTGCCAAGAGCATTGTTAATATCTATGAATTATTTGTTCTGTTATATTTTAAATGCCTGTTTTGTTTGTGATTGGAAAAATTTGAAAATCAAATCTTAATTTTTTTTTAAAACTGCTCTTAAAAATATAAAATCTAATTGTAGACATAGCAAATTATTGAAGTGTTGATTGAGTTAATGTTTATTTATTTATTTTATTTTATTTTTTGCTATTTATTAAAAAATATAACACTGAAAATTATCTTGGAGATTTGAATCAGCCCACAGCAAAAAAGGTGAAAAAGATATTGAAATCTAAAAATCTAAAATGTTTTTATTTTCGTGTTCTTTACAACCAGATTTTTCTTAGCATGTGTGAGTGTTAAAGTCTTTATATTTGTCAGGATACAGTCCTTTCCTTTCTGTTTTCCAAGATGAAAAGAAATGTGATTTCTTCATGTGTATGTGTGAGAAAGCAGAGCCATGGCGGAAAGTGAGGAGGAAAGTGTAAGTGTCACGTAGCTTGGTGAGGAAGATTGGTGAATGTGTAAGGCAATTTCATTTAAGTCGAGCATAGTGACCTATCACCGTCTATTGCCATTTGTCTCCTTACTGGTTTGTCTGTCGAGAAACTTTGCTTAAATATTCTTTAAAAGAATCACCCAGTGGTTGAAAAATGTTAAATATTTATTTTCAAGCCATTAATTTTTAAGCGGAATAATTCGCAATCCTCCGACTTAGAAACGTTTTTTTTGACATTTGGTGTTTATTTATGTCTTCGCCTCACAGTTATTTCTGTAAATATTTTGTGTGATATTTTTATCCTAACGTTTTGGCTGATAGGTTCTCCAGCCGTTCCCAAGAGCAGCTAAATTTACAATGACTTCACTATCATTTCTTTTTTGGTAACCACATTTCTCAGTTTAATACGACAAAGCTTTGCATTGATGACGTTCTAAGAATGCTTCCAAGTGAGTAAGTAACAAGATTTGGGGAGGGAACAAATTAATAGAATTACCAGATGAAATTTTACTTGGTAAAGGCTGAAGAATGTATTTGTCAATAAAAGCAATGTTGACAAGATTAGTTTCAAAATTTAAGGAAATAATTGGCATTACAGGTTTAATCCCACTAATCATTAATCCAACAAGTTTAATCCCAAGTAGGTAATGTATGAATGAATTTTCTGAAACTTAATGTAAAATAAACGGCAAAATAATGCCTATATTTTTATTTTAAAATATGCACTATGTGCAAGTCTTCTTGATTTGGTTGCCGGATTTTGTATAACGGCATATCAACAACTAATGGGTTATTTAATGCTTAAATGCAAATATTATGTACACAAATTTTATACCTTTATAAATTTATCTTTTGTTTTTTGGTTAGAATCTGGTTTCTGGTTCATTCTAAAGTCTACTTCAACTTCTAATTTCTTCGCTTAAATTCTATTTATGCATTTATTTTTCCCCCAATAGGAGTTGATAGATTCGCTTAACGTCCTGTTCATTCTCCTCCCTAATCTTTTGGACTAGAATAGAGGTTTATCCTTTGTTTAGGAACAGGTTTCCAATTTCTTTTATTGTTTTCTTTCTCGCTTTCACTTTCACCTTTTTTGCTTTGTAACCCAGAACCCTCTATCTCGAGTGGTTTTGGGGCCTTGTATAGGGTGAACATCATTGTAAAAACAATTCCACTTTTACATAAAAGGTGCTTAGTCCCTGTTACTGACACAATTAGATATAAACTTAGATCAGACTAAGTGAACTTTTTAAAGTGTGTGTTCTGTAATAACAAATTGGCTGTACTTTCAGACAGAAATAAGATTTATAGGAAAAACAAAGAAAAATCAGTTGACTGAAGACTTTAAAACATTGCTCTGAGCTGTGAAAGATAGGAAGTTGTGGCGAGCTATGATCACCTTCGTCCTGAAGAGACAAAAAACATACAACTTTTGCATAAACAAAGTTTAAAAGCGAACCTTCTTTTATAAATAAAGTACATATCTTGTAGCATAAATTGATTGTATCTGTCCGAATTTCTGGGATGAAGAGTTATTTACACTTTATATTCCTCAAGTCTTCAAGTGTATATCAATCTGGGTAGCCTACACGGAATGAATTTCTGATATGAGAAGTTATTGTTATTTACACTATTTATATTCAAACAATTGTCCTCATCTTTGTTGCTGTTATCACAACGTTTAGGCCGTTGTGCCCGCTGACCTTACCCAGGTGTATATCAATCTGGGTAAGCTACAAGGAATTCTGAAACTGAACCTTTTATTTAATCTATGAGGGTAGACAGTTCTCGTACCATTACCTATATCTAGGGATATCTTATCGAGTTCTTATTTTTAGTATTGTTCAGTTATTGCTTGCCCATTTCCACTGTGTAGAATGATTGTACTTTGATACAGAAATAAGATTTATAGAAAAAGCAAAGAAAAATCGGTGGACTGAAGCTTGTAAAAGATTAAATTAAAATTATGAATAAAAAGCAATTTATTTACTTTAACATTCAACTTTTAATAAATAATGTAAAAAAATTAATAAAATTCCGTACATTTAGTAGATTTTCAAATGAAATTTAATTTGTCAAAAATTTTTTCTAATCCACTTCTTACAATTTCTTTTTGTTTGCAACCTTTTTTCAATCGTTACTCACATGTTCAGTCCATGTCATTCTCAGCATCCTTCTGTATAATCCCATTTCTGTTACCTCAAGTCTCTATTCGTCATCTGTGATGAGATTGTCCAGCATCAATTGCCATATAGGAGGAGCAATGTTACATAACAGTTCACTACTCTTTTCTTTGTTTCTAATGAAATTTTCCTTTTTCATAGTACTTTGCTTATTTTTTTGAAGTCATCTTTCGCTATTAATTCTCGGACTTCGCATTTTCCATCCTCTGTTAAGCTTTGTCCTTGTTTAATGTTGGTATCTCCAATTTGTAATTTTCATGTTGGGCTGTTTGTTTTTTGTGTTTTTTTGTTGTTTTTTTTTGCTGACAATCATACATTCTATCTTCTTACAGTTGATGATTAGTCCTTTCTTCTCGCTTTCCTTTGATACATTCTGTAGGTGTTCCTGTAGTTTTCTTTCTATCCCCGCTATAAACACTGTATCATCTGCGTATCTAATGTTAAGATTGTGGCCACCAATAAAGAATCATGATAGGACTTCTAATTCTCTTAGGATTCCTTCACTGTAAAAGTTGAATAAGTCCGGTGAGAAGACACATCCTTGTCTCACTCCCCTTTCTAGTGTTGTATATTTATTGAATTCATTTTCTATTCCCATGCTTACAGTTTGCTCCCAGTGTAACTTCTGGATTATTCTAATATCCTTCCCAAATAATTCAAACTTGCCTTGCAGTATAAACAGTTCTTTGTAACGTACCTTGTAAAACAGCTTACGGTCAAATCACGCTGAAAACTCCGGTTCTCGTTCGATCACCGAAGTTAAGCATCGTAGAGCCAGGTCAGTACTTAGATGGGGGACCGCTTGGGAACACCTGGTACTGTAAGCCCCCAAAGTCCAACCCTTACCTCACAGTCGGTGTGTGGGGGGTGTAAACGGTAGTGTCAGAGCTATGCCGCCCGGAACTTCAAGGCAGACAGGTCTGACACACACGCCGGCTAACAAGGGTTCTGGTGAAAATCCAAGGAGCGTCTGCATCGGTAACCGGCGGCTTCTGGTCGTTCCTGTCTCTGCGTCTGTGGGAACCCCGCGGCAAGCAAGAACGTTATCCGAGTAGGCCTGGGTACCCTACTTCTGTAATTCATCCCAAGAATCTTCTTCTCATAACAGGAAGAAGCCGGCTCAATCCGACCAGGGTGAATGCCGCATCAGTACAGTACCTTGTAAAACACTTTTGCATAATCTATAAAGTATAGGTATGCATTGTTTTGTATTTGTATTGCTCTTTTTAATATATCCAAACTTTCTAACTGCTCAATTTGATATTGTGTGGCGTGTTTTGAACATTTTTTTTTGCTTACAGGCAAACAGTCTCTAGCTCTTTAAAGTGTACATAAAAGATCTGATCAAAAATTATCGGGATTGTTGCTATGATAACAGAGCGAATCCGCTTGGCACAAAATGACCTTGAAGTCTGTCACGCATACACACTAAGTTATAACATTCCTGCAAACTTTCATTGTTTACAGCTGTGCTTTGAAGGAAAGTGTGTAGAATGTAGTTGTCTAATCATGCCCCATCAGTGACAATGGCTTGTGCAGCAGATTTTGGTCAAGAAAAACATTTCCCAAGTTCAACAAACACCATATTCTCAGGATCTCACACCTTGCAACTTTTACCTCTTCAAAGTTCAAATCCTACTTCAAAGGAACATAATTTCAAGACATTGAG